>JAHZNJ010002454.1:0-13678 GCA_027744475.1 Lepidocyrtus cf. sotoi NNG-2020
GAAGTGATGTTTGTTGCGGTTATAGATTTCAAGGAGGCTCATTATCTATGTCCTAATCCTTGTAAGAAGAAAAACGCACCTATTCCTCTTTTAAGTTCCAGCTACTCGTACTCGAAGGAAATACTGCTAAGAAAATGGAGGGAGCTGCATTCAGACATGGGCCATGGCGGTTACCTAAAAATTTATGATTATGTGGAGCTTACAGAACAAAAATTTTGGTATAATGGAAATCCCAGTGAAGTTTGTCAGCCATACGCTAATAAGCCTTATCGGAGTATTTGGGTTAACAAATGCGCGGTAATGTTGGGAGCTAAGAAACTAAACTTGACATTCGCAAGAGGTGCGTTCAACAGCGAATCTGACGTCTCTATATTGTTGATTGGCTCCACGGGCATCGACACTCCGGAAGCGGAACATCTTTCACATGGAATATTTTACACAGAACAAAGCTTCATCATCGTCCAGAGAAATATGTCGATATTGGAAGCAAGAGAGAGAAGCATTAAGCTTCTGAACCCATTCCAATGGAGAATTTGGCCTCTACTAATTTTTGCCTGTTTCACTACTGCAGCAATTTTATCAATTAGTACAATAACTTTTCCACCAAAACAAAATTTCTCAGGAGCATTAAAATGGATTTTGTTTGAAATATCGATTAAACTTCCCAGAATATTATTTCTTACGCGTTTAAGCTGTCGGTTAGAACAATTAAAGACGGGAAATGTTAAATTACAGATAAGCACTTTAGCTTTCATGGTTTTTTGGCTTTGCTGCAACGTATTACTTCTCATCATGAACCAATTTTATCGCTCGGAACTCTTCTCATCATTGCAGCATCGCATTACCCCAAAAGTGCCTAGAACTCTCAAACAACTCGCCGAAAGCAATTTAATGATTGGAACGTATGAAATTTGTTGGGACGAACATAACGAAATTGTTCCTTGTCTCCACACTCTTTCCATTCCTCCTGTAATTCAAGCAAAAAACGCGGCAATCGACGAAGGATGCCAGACAGCTTCTTGCATTAAGGATATTGCTATGTACCAAACCATTTATAATCAAACAAAGATATTTTCCTTGAATGATGAGGAGTTAGCCTCCTGGATCCTTCTTGATAAATCTATCCCGTTTACGGAACGCAACAATGGTACCGACTCCATTCCTCTGTCAAATCCTTTCGCGTTAATTGACAATACCGATGGGGCAGTAGCCAAACTTTCTGTAGCTTTGAAAGCGCTTGGTCAGAATGTTTGGATTTCGGAAGCTGTCCCAATCCCATTTTTTACTTTGCGTACTATTTTTGTTATAAGACGAAACTATTTTAAAGAGTTCATTAACAGAGGACTTGCTCAGTTGGAACAGTCTGGTATTTTGAATTGGTTAGGAAAGTTTGCGGAGAAGGATACAAAATGGGGAATAGTTTTAAAACTCTCAAACAGTTTGGGTCATAGACTCAAGGCAACGTCTAACTTACTCGGTCACGCGGCATTGCGGAATAAATTCATTAATTGTTTGGGGGATTGTGATGATAAAGTAGGGTATGGTGGCTTTTTGAGCAAAGAAAAGTTTTCTTCTTTCTTTGGGAAAGATGTTTACTTTATAATATTAAGGTGCTGGCTATTGTGTGCAGCTTTAGGGCTTCTCACTTTCGTCTTTGAGTTAGGCATCCGTTATCGCGAAAGATTGACCGAAATTGTGCTGCAAAAAATTATGTACTGTTTCACAAAACCCACCTTAGTCCAAGCGTTCGATGATGGTGCTGACTAATCTATGTTACAATAATAATTAGCGTAATAAATAATGATATTGATCGACGTAATCATCTATTTTCAGATACTTTTTTTGTCCATGTTTTAATACAGAGTGCAACGTTGAAAGAAGATTTGAAGATAAAAATCTTATTTAACTACTAACTTTCAACTATTAACTATTTAATAAGTTTCTAGCTTAATTGGTAAAGTAAACGTTTTATTTAAATTGCTGTTTTACAACTTTTTACATTTTGCTTATTATGTATAATTATTTGTGCTATTATAAAAAAAGTGTTGTTCTAATAATTCTTATTTCTTTGACAATTTAAACAGTGTAAAACTACATTTAATAGACTGCACGCTAATCTAGGCGGGAGTGGGACTGAAAGGTCGAACAGGTGTGCTCTTCTTGCAGCATGATTCTAACACAAATATACCACCAAACGTTTTCCTGCGCATGGCAGCAATTTCAAGTAGAAAACAAAGAAATGTAATTGCCATTCCTATAGACCAATACTTTAGGACAATGAAATGAACACCCTTCTCAACAGGTGAAAAGGTTTCCTTAGTCATACCGTAGTTTTTCCCACGTCTATTATCACAGTCGTCCAAGCAGTTAATCAATTTGTTTCTTAGCACCACTTCATTTGAAATGTCTGGGGGTATCTGAGACTTTACAATGGGCAAATGCAACACGGTGCTTAAAGCATAGAATACTTTAGATTTTTTAAAATAATTGTGCCATCGCTCTATCAGTCCAGATTGTTCAATTTGGGCCAGTTTGTAGCTAAACATTGATTGAAAATAGTTCCGCTGGAGGCGAAAATACTGCCGCGAAGATAATAGTGGAATATGAACAGGTTCCGATATCCAGAAGGTTTTACTGTATGTTTTTACGGCGAGTGTTAAGGGATTTATTACTTGGTCGATATCGTCAATGATTGCAAACGGATTTGATAAAAATATTTTATCAATTACATTGACTACAACCAATCCATCTCGTAGTGTATTATAGAGTAGTTGCAATAACGATGAAGATTCATCTTTATCCTTCGATGAAAACCATTTGATTTTCCAATATAGACGTTTGTATAATTCAGCATCCTTACAGAAAGCTACCTCACAACCTTCTTTTAGTTTTTGCTCTTTGGCATCCACAATTTCGGGGAGAACATACCCATGGAGACAAGATACAGCTTCAGGACCGTCGAAACACACGCTGTGGGAGCCGATAATCATTTCATTATCCGCTATTTCATGTAAAGTGCCTGGAACGTTTGGCGAAACAGTGTAAGTCAGCGAGGAAAAAAGATCAGCGCGATAGTATTGTCCAACAATGAGAACTACGAAGCTCCAGGAAAGCCAAACCCCCATCAGAACTCCACTTCCAACTTCGAGAACTGCGGTTGCCGTCGGAGGCTGATCTAGAAGAAGACTTGCAAGCGAAAACCAAATTCGTTTAAGTTTGCTTAAAGCTTTTTTAAACAGCAACAATTTAGCCTCCTTCGTTTGAGTTTTATTCAGATTAAAATTCAAAATTGAAGCAACAAAAAAGTTGGCGAGGGTGAGGAGAAGCCATATGCTCCAATGGAATGGTTTCAGGAGACCGTCTCCTCGTTGTTTTACCTCCAGCTGAGACATATCTCTTTGAATTATAATAAAGCTGCGTTTCCTGAACGTAATTCCGTAAGGTAGAAACTCTGTTGGAAAATCCGTCGTAATTGCTAAAAGACCTAAGCGGGTTAGTACTTTTGTTTCGTCGTAAAAACGGCCTTGTGGAGGAAACGTAACATTAATTTTATTAGCTATGAGTAGAGCAACGCATTTATTTGCGGTTTCCGTATCCGGTGTAGCTCGTTGCACTTTCTTTATGTAAATTGGGCAAACAATTTCTTCCGAATCTTTTATATTTGTACGTTGTTCATCACTAAGGAGAAATGATCGAGTAATTATAAGACCTTGATGCATGTCAGAGTGTATAGTTCTCCATTCCTCTTTTATAACCTCTTTAGTATTCAAATAGTGTTCTGAAGCTATAATAGTATAGTCAGTTTTGCATGGTCGGGGGCACACTAGGTATGCCCTCCAAAAATTCACAATTGCAACAAAAATCACTCCTGCAATGGGAAAACGAATGAGGTCTTGTTCCTGAAAAACTGAAATATCTGGCAACATGTTATCGTTTTGACTTCCGGTTATGATCCACATGTAATTTGGTACGAAATGCAAATTATCGTTTGCAAAGTTGTGTGGTAGTGCGTGTGTTTGACTACTAAAGGTTATCCTAACTGTGCAAGTAGACAATTTGTTGATAGCTGGAGGAGCTGCCTTTATTTCACGGTTCCATTTTCTTTCATTTATAAAAATTTCATCCGATATTTTGAAGGCTGGTTGAACTTTTCCGAATTGGTGACGAATTATGTCAAGGGCCTCATACCAGTAATCTATAAAGCCCCATTTACCGCGTTGGTGATACCAGTTTAGTCTCTCTGTATTATAATGATAGAAAGCAAACGTGCAGTCTTGGAAAATTTCCAGCAATTTCGGAAAATCTGTGTGAGTAAAGCTAAATACTTGGTGAATGGATGTGAACATCACATATAAAAACGCAAAGCTAAGCCCTATCATCATTGTTTACCTTTCAACAATATTTGCAGAATACGATTTAAGGATTTCGTTTAGAAATTTACACACAGCGAGCTCACAGGAATTCTTCTGCTGTACAATTTAAAATTTTAAGATAAAGAATGAAGATTGATTAAATTTATAATAACAAGTAAACGTGTAGTGCTAGAAGAGTCTGGTGCTAGCCCGAATATCTCGCAAGTCTTATTTATCACTTTTAAGCAAATCACTGCTTTAAAAAATTTTCTGATATTTAAAACAAGAAAGCATATAAAAAACTAGAGGATGTATGTATACGAGGTCGAAACAGTAATGATAGATTATGATTACGAATATTGGATTGGCATTGGCATTGACGTCATTTTCGTTTACTGCAATTCATGTGGGTGAACTTTTTTGGTCGATCTCTGATCAATAAATCAATAAATCTTAATTTTTGGAATACTTTGAAATTTCGAACCATGTGAGTAGTTTTAACATAGATTTAAGTGAGAAATAGATGCAACCAAAAAGCACGCGCCCTTGTACCTAAACATTTTTGGTTACGTATAATTTCGCCACGTAGCCTCGACGATTGACGCAAGTGCTCAAAAGTCCGAATGTTTTAGAATACTCTGAATAAAATCTGTCTATCTAGCGTTTGATTGTGGGATTTCATTTATATTACTTTTTTGTGGTGTTTCAAAAATTGATTATTTCCTTATCCCTGCTATCTCTTACAGGACTCTTTTTTTTACTTAAAATTTACTTTGTTAAGCATTGTCGGTGAAATACTGTTTTAATTAAACATTGATTATTTATCGATTAAACCTTTCAAGTAGTAGCAGAGAGCAAATAAATAATGATTCAAAATTGAAGTTTCTCCAGAATCTCGGAGCTGGGGACAAAATCATTTGATGCATTTTTTTAGGGTTTGGATGGACCGGACTTCACTTAAATTTTTTTTACATGTTTGCGTAAAGTAACTGGTTGCACAATTAAAATTCGTTTCTGAAACAAACATTAAGCAAATCATAAGGAGAAAGTGAATGCCTTAGCCTGGTTTCCAAAAGCATTTCATTTTCTTCTAAAAAGCCATTTTATCTTCAGATAATGGACGGGAGTGATAAGTTATACGTTATAACCAACATTATTCGTCATCAGGTCTAGGTGCTTTTCGTTTGGAACCTATGACTGACGGACCTCATCTGACGTAGTACCTGCTTTTCGAGCCAGGACTGCCGGAGGTACATTTTAAAAAATCTTATAGGATGCCTTTAGATTCTAATGAATAGTTCTAATTTGCTGGTATACATGTTTCCATGGTACTCACTCAGCGGCAACTCACATATAAATATTCTTACGAAACGAAAATTGTTGCTTTTTATTGATGCTTACAAATACTTGTTTTTGATTGTCTGCTAATTATAACTACAGAATGTGACAATACACTGAACTGAATATAATGACTCATTTTTTAGCTTACAGAATGAATAGGTAATTTTTTAATAATTATTGCAATCATTTAACTTCATTAACTACTTGCAGATGTGTTTTAATCATTGTTTTATTGCTTATAATTATCAAAAGGCATTTACTGTTAAACTTAATTACAGTTTTCTGATTGAATCAACGCTTTCTTTTTCGAAACGTTTTCCAAAACGCCATTTTTATTTTTATTTCAAAAACTTTTAATACCGCAATGACATCCTCTAGCGTAATATTCTTCCCTTTAATAAATTCCAATCCGAGAACACAAGTCGGCAACAAAATCCCTCCCAGGAGCACTACAAATACAACAATAATATTTCCCCTTAAATTAGGCTTCTCCGGTCTGTAAGGCTCTGCATAATAGCTCGACTCGCCCCTCATCTTTGGCAAAAATTCCACAATGAAGTCGTCCCATCTTTCAATCACCCCAGAACTGTATAACGCCTTCACCCTTTGGATAAGCATAGGACTAGCCCATCTAGCAAAACGTATCCCAAACTTGTTCGTAAGGAGGGGCTCTTTTCCGATGAAAATGTTCTTCATTCCCTCCCTCTTCAGGTCATGGTATAATCCAGCTGCCTCCGTATCCGGAAGTAAAAAAGCTACTTTAGTATCCTATCGATTTATTGCAGAATTTAAAAACATAATTGTACTTCTTATCCACATGCTCATTAACCAAGCAATTCAAATAACCCGCAGCAGTAGCAGCAGCGTCTCCATTTCCATACCACATTGAACAATTTGGGAGCATTTCCGTATGATTTAATATAAAATGAGAAGACCTAGGCAGATCAACATTCTGCTGCTGCTTGAATATGTCTGCGAAAATTAACGCAGACTTTGAAAAGTGATAAACTTCCGTTTGATAAAATCCGAATTGGTGGAGGATAGTCTTATTCGTTCTGTTATCAAATCCTTTAAGTCGTTCTAAAGCCACTTCTGCTTGAGGAATCCCAAAATTATTTACTAGTCTAGAGTAAATCTTAAAATTGTAGTTGACCAAAGTATCGAAATTGTCGAATTTAATTTTGCTTCTGGGTGCGCTCATTCTGCTAATATTATCGTTTTTGTAAGCATTGCTCAAAACAATCCCAACCAAAATATAACTTCCTACTAGCAAGCGAAGCTCTTTAAATTTTTCTAATTGCTCCACTCCTTGTTCCAGTAGGGCTCCAGTGTAGTCAATCAAATTGGAAATCAGTTTATTTACCGACAAAGTCTTTCTAATTTCTCCCCAACTTACCAATAAACTTGTGTCGTTATTACTGACATCAGCATAGTAAATAAAAATTAAGCTTAAAAATGAACAAACGATAATTACGAGAGCGATACTTAGCCACGTCGTTCCATCGAATATTGAAATCAATTCATGGAAAGCCAAATGTTTCAAAGAAGGATTCCCACAGGAGACGTAGGTCAATCCTTTCTCATGAATTTGGAAATGGCTGTGTTCTAACATTCCATTCTTCAGAATAAACATCATCGGTTGGAAATACATGTCGCAAGGGAGATCTGCTCCTTCCCCCTCGAAGTCATCGCAAGCCTTTATCATTGCTGGAGACAACAATGAATAGTTTTTGAAAGCGGTTGTCAATAACCGCAACTGAATCCGCCACAGAAGCATTTCTAAATCACCACCACCACCGCCGCCGTTGTTATTTCTTGTGTCCAAAATTTCATTTTGCAGGGAAGCGTAATCAGATTCCTTCAAGAAATCCGTGTCTGTGAACAGATTCATTGTGAATGTCCAGATGTTATCCCCGATCGTGAGCACTTTGTAAGGAACCTTGTCAAAATTCGAAGCCATTTCCAAAAGCTTCAAATCCAGCTCAAATTTCTCTTGAAATTGAATGGGGATCGGGCACAAGACACCTGTGCTATTATAATTACTCATTACGCAGTAGCGACTAAATATCCACTTCTGAGAAATATAATCATTTGTTTCAAATTGCCCCATAGTTTGGTAAATGAACAGTTCTCTGTTCAAGGTGGTAATTATTTCCATTGGATTCTCGAGGTAGAGTCCAAGGCTGGCTTTCCAGGCGGAAGTTGGGGGTGAATCGGGCGGCCAATCGGTCACGAGGATGTCGTGTTGCGCCCTTGTTTGAAGGAGAGAGTAGGAAAACAAATAGTCTTGGAAATCTGAATGGACTGATCCTTCCTCCTCTTCGACGTCCTCCTCCGTTTTTGCCAGACGAAGATTCCAAAATGAGAGGCGATAAGCTCCAGGAACGACTAGCACTGGTCTTCTTTCGATTGGCTCCACATCGTAAAATACGGGATCTAGTGGAGGATATAGATAGAAATGGGCTTCACATAGCCAAGGCTTTGATGCTGAAGAGAGATCCATCCGTGGAATATCAAGACATTCGAAATTCACTGGAACCTTCTTGCACCATGTGATGTTTTTTTCAGTAATACTTGGAACAGATTCCATTGGAAATATTCTCTTCAGCTTTGGTAGGTAAGGCTGGCTAGCGTATTCGCGAAGGTATTCATTCTCCACTTGGTATGTTACTTCAATGACATTGTACCTGGAAAGGATTAGAGGAAGTTGGAATGGAAGGAAGTCGATACCGTCGTAGTTGATAAGGTGGATGAGACAACCTTCGTATATCTTAAGGTTTTCGTTTAGATTTGAGATGAGCTTATTATTTTCTCGGAAGGAGCCTTTCTGTTGTTGATAAAAAGAATATTCTCGTTTTACTTCTCTAATTTGAGAATCTTCGTTGCTGAAGAAATTTGCGATTAATGCGGCAAAAATAGATGGGATGAGCAGCCACATCAGAGAAATTAAGATTATCATTTTAAAAAGGATCATTTTGACGTTCTTTTTTACGAACGAAAGTATTTTGGATGTTGTGTGTTTTTCAGTTGTACAAAATGCAAATGAATACATTAGATTTATTAGTTAACTTAACATAATAGTAAGTAGTAGTAGCCGGACGCGGAAGCAGTAAATTCAGTGCGTATGTGTAAAACTTAAGGAAACCGGAAATCCAGTAGGATAAACTAAACTACAAAATTGTTCCATAAACACAGATCATAGCTGCAGTTTCCGGTTGGATTCTTTTTCCGCTTTCATTTCCATGCTTTGCCAAACAACAGCTTCCGTGTTACAACTTCCGTGATCTTCCTGCTTCCTTTGCCTTTGAATTTAAATAGTATATTGACTCATGTGGTTATCTACACTACTAATGCAATGACATAATATATTTAACGACGGAATGTTTTATAAAATTTTATTACTTCAAATTTCATCAAGTGTATAATAGGCTCCAAGGTAAAGGTAAAAGGTATAGGTAAGTTCAAGGAAAACAATTTATTTAAGTGTTCATAAAATTAATAAAAAAGAAACAAAAAGGCTTTGTTACACTATTAAGTAAAATTAACCCATATTAACCGTCATGATCACTTTTAATTGTTTATGAATAGGAATAAAATGTTTGGTTTCCTGAAGAATTCAAGTCCTCAAGACACTCTTCATTTGTCACGGATTATATAATACTGAAAATATGATGGAATTTATTTCCAAGAACTATAAATTCCGTTGCCGAAGCTTAGAACCAATGGAATTTTTTTTCCTGTTTGAAATTCTATTTCTAAATTTTCTCAAAGCCTTCCGTTTGATCCTGCCGAAGGCGTTCTTTACGCATAAAACGCATCTGCATAGAAACTGCCATATTTTCCTCCAATAAAAGTAAACATTTTCAGAAAAAAACGTGAACAAAGTCAATCCTAGACCAATCAATAAGTACATCATAATAATATTATGAGTTTCTTTTGATACGAGGGAAAATGTTTCTTCGTTCATCCCGTAATTCTTTGTTGTTCTAAATTTGCAGTCATTCTGGCAATTAACAAATTTATTTTTCAATGTCGTATTCCTACCAAGCGAAGCTTCTGAGCTATTTTCCATAAAATTACTCTCTTCCTTTTGCGTTATAGGCTCAGATTTTTGAATTTGCTTCAAAATATTTACCTTAAAATAAATTTCCCGCCAGAGCTGAAGCAAACCTGACTCGTCAACTTGTGCGAGTTTTGAACCAAAGAATGGTAGAAAATAATTTTAGATGAATTTGAAAGAAACTTGGATGATCCAGAAGTGGAACCTTGGATGGTTCCGAAATCCAAATGTCTTCCTCAAGCAATTTCACCACCGCCGCGAAAGGTTTTATAAAAAGATTTGTGTAATCAACAATCAGAAAAGGATTTGTTATGAATTGCTTTCCGGAGTATCCAAAAGTTTTATTTTTATTCTGTAAAATCCAATCTGCAGCTCCGGCTACATCGTCGTCCATTCTTTGTGGTAACCACAAAGTATTATTCTTAAGAAATCTGTAAACATCTATTTCAGAGCTTTGAGTTTCTTTAGCTGCCTCAACTACCCAAAATAATGAATGGTCGATAAGACAAGAAGTTTTTTGTTGGGACCACTCAACACCAAAATCATTGTCTGTATCAACGCAGACCGATACCGTTCCAATCATTAAATTGCTCTTCGTTAATTCTGTTAGATTAGAAGGAACATCCGGTGGGATTGTGTAAGACAGCAAAGAAAAGAAATCTGCTTGATAACCCTGCGATATTACCAAAACGACCAATCCCCAGAAAAACCAGACCGGCATGAGGACAACCTTATCGATGTACAGAACTGCGGAGGCTGTTGGTGGTTGGCTGATCAGAAAACTGCTGAATGAAAAGAAAACTTGTTTGAGAAGGGTAAAATGCTCCCTCCAATTCCTCTTTTTGCTGGTCGATGAAATTGTCAAAGCTTTGTTCAATGTAAAAATGGCAGCGACAAGCAAATTTGAAAGAATTAAGAGAATCCAAACATTCCACTCAAAAGGCCTCAGAAGCCCATCTCCTCTCCTCTTTACTTGCAATTGGGAAAAATTTCGTTCTACCAGAATGAAACTGAATTGCTTATTGTAGATCCCATTAGGAAGTACCTGCTTTGAATAGTCTAGCCATGAAACCACATTCCAATCCAATTGGGAGATTGCTCTCTTAAAACTCGCTACTTTCATTGTGAGGTTTAGTGATTTCGTAATCCAGAAAACAGCGCAGCGTTCCGGATGTATCTCAACGTTTGATTCATTGCTAAACGGTTCACAGATTTTGTTTTGGTGTTGGCTTTCAATGTATTTGTATAATTCTGTATATTTATTCCAGTAAACAAATAATGCGCTTTGGCCTACATCCCTATGCAAAGTTTTCCACTTCATTTGAATAGCTTTCCACGTATTGTTGGTGATGGTGTTTAGCGAAAGGAACTTGTTTCTAGAGCACGGATTTATGCACCAAAGAAATGTCCGTTCAAGATTCAGAATAGCCACAAATACGACTCCGGAAACGGGTAATACTTCAAGATCTCTTTCCACTTTGGAAACATCATTTGGATTTTGAAGTTGCGTTGCATTTTTAAACAAAACCCAAACGTAGCCAGGTCGATAAACAAACTCGTAAAAGAAATCAAATACCATTTCGTGTAGAATCTCTGTTCGGAAAACAAAAATGACACATGTTGAGAGCTTTATAGATCCGGAAAGCTTTTGTGAACGTTCTCTTTGAGTTGTTTTTGAATGTTTTGCTATCACTGTATCCTCTATGACGGACGTTATTTGAACATGTTTAAATTTTTGAAGAATAGTTTGAAAATCTCCGTGCCAGCCGTCTTGAAAATCATAATAATAGTTTTTAGGGAATGTGTAATGGTTGAAGGAAAATGTGCAATCCTGGAAATTGTGGAGCATTTGGGAGAATTCATCCTCTGCTTTAGTTGTTAATGAAAATGAAAGTGCAAAAAGGAAACAAAATAAAAATGGGACAAAAGCTAATTCCATCAGAGAACAAAAAAATGGAGCACGATTTAAAATGAAATATTTAGCTTCAAAGTTGGTTTCAGTATGAGTAGCTTTAAACTAGAGCCACTATAAAATTTTATACGTCATCAAAAAGCTTTACATTTACTTATGCGATAATGAATTTACAAACCAGTTAGCAAAATTAAATTCTGATTCTACTACAAAATGAAATCTACAAGTAAATTTAACATTCTATATGGATTTTTTGGTACTTTATTCCACTAGCATACCTGTCAAATCTGAAATCTCGATAAATTCAATTACTTTAGAAAAAACGATTCAGGATTCTACGTAACAATTTATCGATCTACAAATTTCTTTAGCGTTTTTATGGTGATTTTATCGTTATATTACAAAATAATTTTATCGTAATCAATAAATCCGTTTGAAAGATTTGTGTGCCTAAACTACATTACACTGAAATTAAATTTAGCAGCATAAATAAATGAAATACGACAAAATTTTCATAACGATTATTAATCTTATTCATTTTGTAAAAACTTCTACTGATTTCAATGAAACCTTTAAAATATTCATAAGCCATCTTACAGATACATACAACTTTCCTATAAGCTTAACAATTTAACTATTTCCTTACCAAAGCATTTCACACTAAAGTTCATATAAATCAATTCCCAAATGAAGCAAAGAGCCGTGAATGCTAAAGCAATCGCACATTTAGACAAAATGAGGAAATGAATCTCAGCAGGTACTAAATCAAAAGTTTCCTTAGTCATGCCATAATTCTTCCTTCTTGGAATGCAATGATCCATGCAATTAACAAATCTATTTTTCAACACTACTTCCTCAAATAAGTAGGGATCTAATTGGAGATGTTCTTTAATAAATTGATTCGAAGATGAAGCAAAGAACCGTGAATGCTAGAGCAATCGCCCATTTAGACAAAATGAGGAAATGAATCCCAGCAGGTACTAAATCAAAAGTTTCCTTAGTCATGCCATAATTCTTCCTTGTTGGAATACAGCGATCCATACAATTAACAAATCTGTTTTTCAACACACCTTCCTCAAATAAGTAGGGATCTAATTGGAGATGTTCTTTCAATTCGCGTGATAGTTTCCTTATCGAATCAAATGTCCACCAATCCCCAATGAACTTTCGCCACCTTTGAAACAACCCCGATTCCACCATGGAAGCCATTCCCCGGGAGAAACTTTCAAAATAGAAGTTGCCTTTCAACATGTAATAAACGTTATAGTTTAAAATTGTCAACGGCTTTTGTTTCGAAACCCAAATATTCGGTTCGAAAGTAGCAAGAAAGAGGGGAAGCTTCTCCACATTTGTAGCTGTCCGGTCGATATACGTAAACGTTTCAGGAATCTTCACGAACTTATTTCTTCCTTCATTTGCTGATACCGTACCATTAAATAGTGTTGCAAGAGCAGCGTTAAACGGACTAAAGAATTTTTTAAGCCAAATGACTCGTTCCATTAATTGCCCGTAAGAATTTTTGCTTTCCGAACCCCAATGTCTTTCGTCAATTTCATTCACCTTTGATTCGTTCAGAAGATGCTCAATCCTACTGTGAACGCAACCTCTCCATTCTCCGTCCCAACATGTTGCACCTGTGATTGTCATTATTTTGCTATGAACTATTTCTTCAACTGAATTAGGAACGGAAGGCTCCACCGAGTAAGTCAACGAAGAAAACAGCTCGGCCCTGTAGCCTTGAGAAAGTAGAATGACCACAAGATTCCAACTCAGCCAGACCAACATCAACGGAATTTTATTGATATTTATAACGGCGGAGTGGTTCGGAGGTTGATCTAGTAGAAGGTTGTTTAGCGAACACCATGCTCCCTTCACGTCTTCATAGATGTCAATTATTTTACTTCCCGCCAAAGGAATTTCAAACCATTTAAAATTCCAAGTAAGGATCATCGCCACCACCACACCGGAAATGAAAAGTAAAAGCCAAATATCAAAAGAAAACGGTTTCAGCAG
>JAHZNJ010002455.1:0-10110 GCA_027744475.1 Lepidocyrtus cf. sotoi NNG-2020
ATTTTACAGTGTTTAGGTAAATGAAGCAAAAGGAGAGAGTAGAGAAAGCTTTTAAGACAAAAACGAGGAAGAAGAAGATTTAGTTATAGTAGATAAATTAATAGAAGAAGAGCCACTTATGATACGTACGTAGTACAAAGTGAGCACTGAGCACACTCACTTTCTTAAAAACTTTATTGCTTTCTAACAAGATTTTTAAAATATGTTAAAAAATCGTGTTAAAATGACAAAATAAACTATTTAAAAACGCTTTGGTAATTTCAAAGTGGCGCTAAAAAGTAAATTTAAATCATTTTTACATAATATTGATCTGTTTTAATGAGACAGTGGAGATTGTATCTTATCTAATTAGACGATAATTGGTTTATAAGAAAATCATTTCGTCGTTGCCACCACCGCACCAGTACCCGACTCAGTTAAGTATTTATAAAATTAGAGAAGATAATTAAAGATTTCTCTTGCAATTTGTTGACTAAATTGCTTGTTTTCTTTATCTTAATCTTTATCTAATTATGTTTTAGAGGACTGCGACTGCCAAATCATTATTTGGAGAGTCTATTTAAGTCCATTTATGAAAGCAACTTAAAACTTTGCTAGTAAACAAATGAAGGTTGAAAGAAAACCAGACCTATTTTTGCATTATTACACAATTATAGTCATTCTATAGCAAGAGCATAGAAGCGAAAAGTAAAAGAAAGAACATAAAAGTTGCACTTATAGAATTATGAGAAGAATGCGAAGAACAACAGCAGCGCAATTAATTTCACCTTAACAATTACTGCGTCGAAGTAGCATTTTACGTCAAAATAGCCTTCATTGCATTAACTACAGAGTATTTTCTTTCCTTTCTTCCTTTTCTTTCTCTGTCTTGGGGAAACTCGTTTTTACTTTTACTCCTTAATTTGCCACATTTGAGGAGTAAGAAAGGATTGAGCTTTTAACGCTTTGTTAAATCCAACTAATATTTTAGTCTCTCTAAAAGCCAGAGCATTGCCATTTTGCCATGTACGGAATTTCCTCTTCACTTTTTAACTAACTTTTATTGAGGAGGAAGTAAACTGATTAGCAGAAACGGATAGGAAAAGGAAGAGAAAGAAAGAATCAAGAAAAAAGAAAGGAAAGTGTGTGGCTCTGCTCAATTCAAACTCTTCCCTTATGACTTACTTATTTTTAGACTTAACTTCTCCTTTTCTACTTCCTCCTTATCTTCGTATATGATTTTTCAATCTAATGAAATGAAAGCTCCATCTCCTTCTCAATAATGATTATAAAAAAATTAGGTTAAGAAACGACAAGTTCGTCTTTTCTTATTCATCATCATCATCATCATCATAATCCAACAGCAGCAGTGAACGAGCTGCTGCGAAGAAAAAAGGCTAAAGAAAACGGAAGGAAGTCATGTTGTACCATATATGAGTAGTAGTTGATTCTTTTCTCTTGTTCCCGCTCATGCAGCAAAAGGTAGTAATGAAGAGGAGAAGATGACAGGCAAGGCAAGAATATAAATATGTATGGTGAATGAGAAACCTATCATATATCACATCACAATTAATTTTTTTAGCAAAATACTATAAAGTAAAGTTCTGCACTTTGCACACCACACAAGTGAAATTAAAAACGGGGCAAATGTTTTTAGAGCAAAAAAGAAAGAAAAGTGAGCAAAGTTTTTTTTCTGAAAATAGAAGAAAAAAGAAGGAGACGAGATGAGTGATGACGATATTATGTGATACGATGAAAGAAAAAGTGAGTGATTGTGAGTGAATGAACGAGCAAAAGTAACGGTAACGTTAACGATGGTAGAAAAGTGACCTGATCTGAAGAAAGAATGTGCAATTTTCCGAAGAGTATGACAAGTTTATAAAAAGTGTAGAGTGCTGTGGAATAGTACGAGTCCGTATGACAGGAAGTGAAAGTGGAGTGAAGTGAGATGAAGGCTCTCTTATGGAAAAGGAGAGATGCCTTTAGGTAGAAGCTAAGGCCAGCTCTCCTTTTTACTCACTTTTTTCCTCTCTACATTATCATCATCTCAACATCTTATCATCCTCACTTCCTTGTGTTCATTGACACATGACCAGGCGTGAACGAAAAAGTGAAAAGTTTCAATTTCACTCTCTCTCTCTTTTACATTCACCAAGTCTCTGCTGCGAGGAGGAAGTAGAAAGTAAACTGGTGATGCTGCTTTTATATTAAAACTTGGCTTTTTTCCTTGTAAGGAAAGGAGCATAGGAAGAGGAAGGCAGAATTTTTTCTTATTTGTACAGTCTTTCTTTTCATCTACTACTGAAGCAATAAAGCTAAAGTTTTTATTTAGTAGTTCCATTGAATCCGTACTAAAAATAAGTTCGAGTTGTCATCATCCTAATTTTCTGTTTTTTTCTTCTTCAGAGAAAGCAGTAGTCTGGCTTGGCCATTGTGCGTAGAAAAGAAAAGAGGATCAAAAAAGAAGAAGAAAAAGTCCAGCAAAATGTTCGAAGTCACTTAACAGAATTTTGTATTTTCTACCATATAAGCACCAATCACAAAGATCGAAAAAAGTTTTGTGTAAAAGTAAAGCTATTGCAAAAACTAAAAGAAATGTCGATGATGATGAAGTTCATAAAAGAAAGAAAGCTTCTTGTTCCGGTTGATCTTTCCTTTTCTTCAAGTTCTTCTACTTCCTCTTCTTTTTTCTTCATCCTGTTGTGACGAATTGTAAAACTTTCTGCGGAAGAGGATTTTTTTATTACAAAAAGAACTTCTATTACTGTACAGGTAATTAATTATATTAGAGGGGGACGAGGAGAGACAGAGAAATAGAAAACCATCTCCTGTATCATTATTTGTAGCTCTCGATTTTTCGTCCATATTATTATTGCTCTAAGCAATATTAGAAGAGGTAAAGCTGATATTATAATACAGTTAAGTAATACCAGCAGCAGCAGCTTAAGCTTAACTAATCCTTCAGTTTCGGTAATCAATAGGAAAAGAGGGAGGAGAATGAGAAGCCTCGCTCAATTGGATAAAATTACAGGACTCCAGTTTCCGCCGCCGGCAACCATAAAATTTTCTAATAATGGCCAAAAAATTTTTCATTACTTTTATTGCCATTGCTGTAGTGTAGTGTATCGTATCATAGTCCTAAAATAATGCGCCAAATGCGTAGTAATATTTCCTCTCGTACACATTAACGAACGAGTAAAATACTTTCGCTAAAATGCCAAGTTTGAATGAAGGAGCCAAGCCAAGGCCAAACCATAACCAGTCTAAGCTCGCTCGTATTGTAAAATGTGAGTAACGAAGAAAAATGAAAAGCAATTTAGATTTTGTAGTCTGCTCCATTTTACTTTACTTCGTTGCTGATGTTTTTGCTATCTGCTTCCGCTGCTACCATGTTCCATTTGCGTATAGATAAAAACAAAGCACGATACTAAAGCAGGTTTGAAGAAACGGAAAGAAGGAAGGAAGGAAAGAACATGTGAAACTAATCTGTATAAATTGGATTCATTGGCTTTCACTTTACTTAATCTTTCCGTTATACAAGGAGAAAGGAGAAACGAGGATAACGATGATGATGATGATGATGTGAAAGTGATTTTGTTTCTTTCCCGCACAAACTGTATCATGTGACACTCAACTTGAGGCTTCTCATGCATTTTGGCTTGCGTTTTTACCACAACAGAAATGACATCATCATCATTTTCTATTTACCGTCTGCGTGTCTACAGCTGTGTTTTTGTCGTAGAGTAACTTTCTGTGAAAATGATAATCTTTTTTCACAGCAAGCGTAGGGTAAGCAAAGAAAACAAAAACTGGGAAGTAGGACTGAGCTAACCATTTCATTGTTGATATAGTTCCACAAAAAAATACATTTTATCTGCTACTTCCATTTTCACTAGTGCCACACTTACTTAAGTTTAATCCACCTGCTTGAGCAGAGCACGCACTACGCAGATAGATTTGTTTAGGATGATGACAAAATAGAAAGACATGATACTACAAATATTACTATTTAAAACAACGTGGGCAAAACGATTCAAGATTAAATTATAAATTATATTTAAATAAACGAACCTTTCCCCCTTGATTTTTATTTAGTGTTTATAGTGAAACGGAAATAGCCAATACGCTCGCTAGAGTGAATCTATCAGTACTGCAGCACAGGAAAATCCTAAATGCCTATGCTTCCTTAGCAAAATCTTTCCTTTTAAAGTAAAAACATTTATTTTAGACACAGCACTGCATTTTTTGTACTACAAAGACGAACGACTCCAACGTATGAAATCAAATTCGTAACGGATGGTGAAACAATTCTCTGTACTTTTTCTGGATTTAAAGACATATAAGAAAAAAATCTCACTCTCAAGTAACACGACTGGCAAGCACCCGCCTTAGTTAGTTTTTTACGTACATTTCTACTTATTTAGGCAATTGAAGGCGTTAGAGAATGAACAAAAACGAGAAGAAGGAAAACCTTAACTTTAAGTGACTGAACAAATGTATTATTCATATGGAATCAAAATTCAACCATCCATTCCTCCATGAAATCCACTTTTCCTCTCTCTTTTTTGTTAATACTTTACTGCTATTTTAACTACTACGTCTGTCCATCCGTCCGGTCCGTCTGTTATTCTTCCAAAACACGGATCAACTCACAACTCAAAACTTTTACTCAATACATACTCACATCTGTATTTTATACTCACTCACGTACAATACATACGTACGATGCCGTCCAGTTGCAATCCTTTTCTTCCAAAAAAATAGAAAAGCATCTGTTTCGAGTTCATTTACACATTTTACCCAGATTGTTAACAAAAAGAAAGCTGGAAAGGGAATAGAATGATAAAATGGTTTACTTGATTATGAGTAACTGAGCCGGTAAGCTAGCACAACAGTAGTGTGGGATCATCAACTTCCACAAGGATAAAATTATAAGCCATGCTATGAATGATGATGATGATGGATGGAACTGTGATTTTGATTTTCTTATGCACTTTTCCGAAAGCGAATACGAGACCCAAGTGACAATCTCGTCAAATAAGTAGGTATTGAATTGAATTGATCATATCTTGATATAAATTTTATTTTATTGAATTTACTCACATCAAAGGAAAAGTAAAGGCATAAGAGAGGAAGGAAGGAAGGAAGGGGAACGGCAAAATTGTGATTATTTAGCAAATCAGCTCTCGCCCAACACCAGTCAGTCACCTCCCTTTCATTACATTGCTGCATTGTCGTCAGCAGAAGTTTATGTAATCGTGAAATTGTTTGATTTTGATTTCCACTTGGGGAGTTTTCCTTTAGTCAGCACATTCTCACATTTCTAATGTTACTCAATCAAATATTACATTTTATTTTATTATGGCTATCAAATAACGGAACATGAAAGCAACAAGAGGGAGAGGTTGAATCGCCATCTCTGACCTTCTGTTTTCTTTTTCTTTTTATGATGTATTGCGTTCCGTTTAATTCCATTCGGAAGTACATACGCCAATCGTAAATGAAATATAAAATTTGTTCTTAATAGCACTCCACCAGTTTTTAAAGAAGCATCATCTAAAATATCGATTCACTTATATCAAAATCTCGTTTTGTATCTTTGTGCTGATCAACAACTATAAAAATTTTCTCTGGAGAATGGAATAGAACAAGGTACACACGTGGCCGGAAATTGATGCGACCGAACGGAAACGGAACTCACCTCCATTCCATCCCATCTCGTCCCATTCCCATTCATTCTTGATGGAGATGAGGATATGAGATTCAATTCACAATTCAATTTTATTGGACGATGAACTACATAATATTATTACGGGCTTTATATTGATTTTCAGTTTCACTTAACTTTAATTTGAACTAGAGAAAATAGAAATACAAAACTAACGAAACGACACAAGAAACATAGTCAGAATGAATTGGAATGATAAAAAATATTTAATATTATTTTGATACAGCTATCAAAAACACAATTTTATCTGTAAAATAATTCTATTTTTGCAATTTCCTTTCTTCGATAAAGCAAAGCCTGGCTCAGTTCCGGAAAGCATTTTTACGCTTTATTTTTTTTGTTACAAATCGCAAAAGGTGGAGCAGCAAAGCAAGCAATGATAAGAATTTGTTTCATAGGTCAATTCAATAAAATGGAATCGTTGGTCCTGTAAAAAATAATTTGTAATACAACACAAAAGGTAACTTTTAAAGGTCATCGCCACTTCCTTCATGACAAAAGCACAGCCTAATTTTCTCCCTTCTACTCCTCATATTTTTTAAATGACTGCATTTCATTCTATTCTTTAAGAAAATTCTAAACAAAGCTTCTCCTTCATTCATTTCTGCTGCTTCTTCTTTTCATGTTTTGAAATGAAAAGTTTCTTAATTGAACGAGCGAAACAAACTAACCAAATAGATGAAAATGAAGTCAAGTGCAAGGGCAAGAACCTTCAAAATGGAACTCAAACCCACTCGCAACTAAAATATTTAAGCGTGGGCGGAAGGAAGGAAGGAAGGAAGGAAGAATAATGAGCAAGTAGCAGTTCTTTCTACGCATAAGTAAGTAGAAGTAGTAGGAGCAGTAGGAATATAACTACTCAAGGAGCACTAATCTATTTCCTGTTTCATCCATAGGGATTAATTAATTAATGAATGAACGTAGTAGGAAAGGAATACATCTCCACTTCTTCTCTTAACCTCAGAAACAGCTTTTCCCACTTCCAACTTCCCGCATTTCTTTTTCTTCTTCCTCTATTCTTTCAGTTAAAGAAGGAGAAAATGTCTAAAGTTTAACTGTTAAAGTGAATAAAATGGATTCTCTATAGCTTCAAAAGATGTGAATGCAAAAGATGAACCTGAACCCTTCATTAAATATGAGAGCTTTCCTTCTACAATAAGTGGAGTACTGTACAACTGCTTAAATATGTACTCAGCCATCCATCCATCCGCCTATCGTTCTTCTTCCTCTCTTTCTCTTTGAAATACTTAAATGCAATTCTGTGACAAGGTCTTTCTTCTTCTTTTGCATTTCATCTTCTCGTTTCCTTAGCCAAAAGACGAGGAAAGCATGACTAGTTTTATAAATATACGGAAAGCAAGAATCGTTGTTAAAATGTTTAATTTTGTATTTTTACTTTTACTTTCACAAAAAATAACTCTTTCGCATTACATTGCAATCCTATTATTATGCTAATTCCGGTGGTGTAGTCATTGGAGCAAGTGAAGTAAGTTAAGAGCCTTGTTTTTTGTTGAAAGAAAGAGCGAGAAAGAGAGATGAACATCTTCCTCTCAATGCTCAACCAACCAACCTCAAATTAGCAGTTTGCATTAAAATGACATTGCAGCACTAATATTTCTGTTGGATTATTCTTCAGGGGAAGACGAAACAAGGAACACGACATAATGGGAAAAGTGTGAGAACCTTTTTACTACTACATTATACAGAAACAGAAACATTAATCTTTACAGTTAAAATCCGTCCAGGGACAAATTTGACGCTGCGTTTGCTTTTAATGTCTTTTCCGTTTCAAGGAATGGAAAAAGATAACCAAATTGGATTTTTTGTTCCATCATTCATAAACATACAACTGCAGCAACAGCAACATCATGTAAATTCCTTCAAAAGGTCATTTTTAATCACTGAAGAAGGAAGACTTTTTAAGAGAAAACTGCACCAACAAACTAACTACAAATACGATGGCCCATTTTGTCAAAGAAAAAACCCAAAAAAATTTACTCTGCAAAAAATAATAAGGCAATGCAATAAGTTGGATTTACTTTATTCGTCTTTTTTTGAATTTTTATTATATTTTTTGTGAATTCAATTCCAATAATAATGCATATATTTTACATCACATAATTCGCGCTACATTTTACAGCCAACAAATGTTCTTTTGTAAAATTAGGTGACTCTTGCCAGAGACTGTAAAAAGGATGTGTTTATGTAGACTCTGTATCATGTCATGTTGTTGCTGTTGTGTTAACCATGCAGCAGCAACCATTTCAAAGAAAGCACACCTTTACTGTATCACCGCCGCGTGACTGGTATGATCTTCATCCTCATCGTTATCATCATCATCATTTCAGCAAATGATTAACAATGCTGTTGGGTTGGTTCCTTTCTCTCTTCTTTTCTCCTTTTTTTCCCATCTTTGTTTTTGTAACAGTTTCCCAGAAAAGTCACATTCTTTTCCCACCGGGAGGATGGGAAAGTTATGAATAAGTAATGGGGTCTGAGAAAAGCTAACTCCACACACTATCTTTATTTTTGTAACAGTTTCCCAGAAAAGTCACATTCTTTTCCCACCGGGAGGATGGGAAAGTTATGAATAAGTAATGGGGTCTGAGAAAAGCTAACTCCACACAATAAATTCAGGAATGGAAAGGGATTCACTATCTATCTACGTACGCGAGCATAGAACATGAATAAAATATGTCGTACGAGCAGAGCACTATTACGTTCGTACGTACCAAGCAGAGCGAAGACTTTTGTCGTTAAAGGCGGCTTCGTTGTTCTTTCTCGTCGGCACGAAGGCACAATGTTTAAAAAATGTAGGTTGATGTTCCGTTGATGCACGTAAAAGGAGCTTTCCTTTTAGAAAGGGAAACCTTATTTATATTTGTATTTATTCGCAAAAAGAGAATGTCATCTCTCAACCTTGTTAACCAGAAATTATCTGTCCCGTGGGTTTCATTATGATTTGGATTTAAAATACTCAACAACAAAAAACGTCTTTTTACTACATACTACAGCTCACGGTACTCACTTTAAAAATTTATATTATGCAGAAAAAATATAAGCTTAGGAGAAGAAGTTATGAAAGATAGTTTGGTTGGGGTTATGTAAGAATTTTATGATGCAGATTAAGTTTAACAGTGTGCTTGAGTTTTATTATCATTAGAATTTAACAGTTCATTTTTGTGCCTGCTTTGATACCGGAAATGTAAATATCTTTTTTTACATATTGCATTAAATTTGCTGTAGGTAACTTTTATACTTACCGAAGCTAAGGCTAATAAATTTCACTATCAGTCAGTACCAAGCAGGTAAAATCTTTCAGCTTTTACTTATTTTGCAATATTTTTTATTATGCATGCGTGTAAAAACATTGCTGTATGAATTATGGATTGAAAGAGCGGAAGATAGGGTTAGATGGCAGTAGGCAGAAAAAGGCAAATAGGAAAACACGGGGAAAAATTTGCGGGGATTTGCATAATATTCATTCTTTTTCCTTCCTTTCTTCTTGTTTTTTTCTACAGGTAGCGGTGTATGCTAAAGAAAAGAAAAAAAAACAATCCTCTTTTTGCAAACAATTCGGAATATTTTACGAGAGGTAAAAGAGAGAATCCAAAACGTACACAGACACGGTATCACTTGCATACCTGCTCCTATGTGTAGGCGTTCTTGTTTGAAGATGAAGGGAAAACACCAAAACAGAAAGTAGCAAAAGTCTTATCTTTCGGGTTCAGCTCAAACCAGGCTTACTTGCAGCAGCAGTCAAGTCACTTTTATTCTCCGAAGCTGAGCCTAACCCAACATTATCGTAAAAGATATTCTTCCCAGCACGAAAAAATTCAAAATATTATTCTGGCTTTCGCTCTCACCTTTGAAAACATTTCCTCTTAAAACGTTTTTCCTTTAGCCACGTAAGTAGCTAATTTTAAATTTAAAACGATGGAAAACACGAATTATCTCGCTGTTTTGTTTGTCTACCGTAAGTGCCAAGGCGTATTTTTTCCTTCCATGCAAAACTGACCAGAAAGGAGCTTGCTTATTGTTTTTGTTATATTATGTTTCGATAAAAAAAATTTGTTTTTAAGATAAAACGACTAATCAAATTTATAATAACACGGAAGCGCCTTGCCAAATATGTTCAACAATAAACTTTCAATCTTTTTAATGTAATTTGTTATATTTTGCTTTTGTTTTGCTACCATCGCCTTCGCCACTCTGTCTCTGTAAATAATACTTTTGATTGATTGACTTTTAGACTTGTTTCTAATGAACGAGAGATGTTTATCATAGCATTTTTCTAACTAAAAACAAGACAAGAAGATAAAATCAAAATAATTCATATTAATAAATAAAAAAGTTTTAGACAAGACAAATTCAAGACAATCATCATCAAATTATTCTGAAAC
>JAHZNJ010002456.1:0-10608 GCA_027744475.1 Lepidocyrtus cf. sotoi NNG-2020
GAGAATGTAGCAGCGCCTCCGCGGCAAAAATGCACATAAGACGCATCCACCCCGAAAGGGACGATGAGGCAGAACTATTTATTGAAAAAGTGGGAAGGGAAGAAGATGATGATGAAGAGGATGAAGAAATTACAAAGATATTGAAAGATACCAGTAGCAAATTATCTAAAGAGTCGGATTATGGGAACGACGATGACGCAAAATCTAACGATGGAGGAAATGATAATGACAGCGACTACGCTCCAGCTACTCCCATTTCAGCGAAGTCAAAGTCAAGAAGCCCAACTCCAATGCCTGTGATTGTGTCAACGGCAACGGTCAGCAAAAAGCCGGGGAGAGCTATGCCTGCTTCGGTTCGTGCTAAATTGGCTTCATCCAGCTCAGAAAATTCAAGAAAGGTCGCATCCCCGGTTCCGGAAGCATCTAAACCGACTAAACGAGCTATGCCTGCTTCTGTTCGTGCAAAGTTAGCCGCTGAAAATGCGAAAGAGGGAGCGAATACCACTACCACCCCAGAGCCTTCTGAACCCACTGCTGCCTCTACCAAACGTGCTATGCCTGCGTCCGTCCGTGCTAAATTGGCCGCTGCTGCGGAGTCCGTCGTAACAGCAGAGTCGCCTAAACCAATTTCTAAGAAGAGAGCCATGCCAGCTTCCGTTAGAGCGAAAATGGAACAAGCTAAATCCGTGTCTGGTACGACCACGCCCACTTCCTCCGTTATCAGTGCCAAGTCTTCTTCTGGAAGACCAATGCCTGCTTCAGTTCGTGCGAAAATGTCCCAAGAACAATCACAATCTGAACAGAATACTTCCGTTCCTGCTACATCAACTTTCTCTGACTTGTTTGATTCAATTCGTAATTCGGATAAAGATAAAGATAAACCTAGACCTGGTCCCGCTTCACGTACAAAAGGCAAAGCAATGCCTGCCTCAGCGAAGGCACGGGTCTTAAACAAAGCAGAATTGAAAGAAGTGACTCCTTCCCCTCCAAAAATATTTTCCAGAGTACCAAGCCCACCACCTTCACCCGAGCCTATTGACTTGTGTGATGACAACGGAAATGATGATGACTCCGACGTTGCCTTCGTCGAAGGAGCGGCCAGCAATACTGGCAAAGGGCAAGGGAGCATCGGCAGCTGACTTAATCACTTTAGATGACGATGAGGACGAAGAAATCGCCGAAATTACAGGGTCAAAGTCATCAACTTCCGCTGCTGTTCCTTCAACATCGTTTTCGTTTAATATCGCCGATGAAATCGCGGAGCATAATAGGACAGTGAAGAAGACCACGGGCGAAGGAGAGAAGACAACCATCTTCAACTGCAAACTTTGCTCAACAAAGTGTAAAGACTTGGCTGGCGTCCGAAACCACATTCTCGAGAACCATAAGGAATATGGAGAAGAGCACATTAACAATCTCTACGAAAGCGTAGAAGGGGAGCTTTCTTCCTGTGAAATGAAACCTCCTCCAGGCTTTCAAATGTCGGCTATCTTCAACTGCAAACTTTGCTCCACGCTATGTAACGACATGGCTGGCGTACGAAGTCACATTCACGACAACCATAAGGAATATGGAGAAGAGCACACTGAGAATCTCTACGAGCAAATCTACGAGAAAACGCCCATCAAAATCCCTCCAACTCCTAAACCACGTAGTCCGACTCCTCCTCCAACACTACACAGTCCGTCTCCTCTTCCAATTACACTACACAGTCCGTCTCCTCCTCCAATTACACTACACAGTCCGTCTCCTCCTCCAATAATACCACGCAGTCCGACACCTCCCCCAATTTCCCTGTCCCGGAGAAGGCGCTCCAACACGAACTACAATAAAAGCTATCACAATGATGATGACGACGATGAGGATGAGAAACGAAATTATAGTTAATCGTGGGACTTCCACACGTCCGCGTATTATGCACGCGATCTCCAGTGAGACAGCTGCTTCATTACCCGTGCCCACTCCGAAAGCAAAGAAAAGAGGAGGTGATGATGATGATAAGGATTCCTCCTACCATGGCTCGAACGCTTCTTCTTCCAGTTCCGGCCCTCCATCGCCTGCCGTCTCACATACTTATCAGGATCTGGGAGATGATGACATCATTGTGGTAGGAGAAGAATCACCAGCAGTAAAAGTCGACGTTAGCAACGTATCTCGCGAGCTTGAACTTGAACGGGAAGCTATTGCGTTGGTTGAGCCTGAACAGAAGCCGTTACTTTACGCCTGCAAATATTGTGGTCAGAAGAAGGATACTCCGGGAAAAATTAAACAACACATTACCAAAGCGCATCCGGCTTTGAGGGGGAAAGATGATGACGATGTCGTTACTTTGGAACCGGGGAAAGAGCATGAATTCGTTCCTGTGCTTCCTCCTCCCATTTCCGCACCCGCTCCTACTCCTGCAGCACAACCTCCATCACCGACCGCATCTTCAACGTCTCTGCTGCAGCAGGATAGCGATAACGTTGAACATCAACAGACGCAGAATCAAAGCAGGGATCCGATAAATGAAGAGCAGGAAAAGGAGAATCCAATCACTGAAATGGAAATATCTGCTGTTGCTACTGAAGGAGAAGAAGAAGCAACAGTAGCAGCATCAACGTCAATGTCAGTGCCAATGGAAATGGAAACCTCATTTGAACTTGTGCAAAGCCAGCAGGAGGAGGAGCAGCAGCAGCAAGAACAACAGGAGCCTTCGTCCGCCTCAAAACTTGGCCAGAATTCCGGTCTTCCTCCTCCAATCGCCTATAAATGCAAAGTCTGCCAAAAGTCAATGGAAACGAAGAAGAGCTGTACTGCTCATGTATTCCGTGGTCACCCGGATGTTAAGGCATCAGGCAAGAAACCCAGCGATATGGTTCAAGAAGTGTATGGGAATGACTTGTTGGATAATTTGATGTCGAGTAAAGGTATTTTACTCAAAGTTAGAATTTTGATAAAAATGATGGATAGTTAAGACTGAACTGATTTTTTAATATTTTCTTTGCTTTTTACAGAACCAAAAGTATTTACCTGCGCATTCTGCCCAACCTTCCAAACATACAACGAAGATGAATATGTACAGCATTTCAAACTTCATTCTGGAGGAGTCTCCCCTTATCACTGTAAATTCTGTACTGCTGGCTTCAACAAAAATAGTGAGCTTGTCTCTCACATGCAGCGCGAGCATACTGGAGCAGAGTTTTTGAATCAGGATGAGGCGGAAATCTCAATGGAGGAAATGGTTGGAGTGGGAGAAATCAGTGTTTCGAACTCTGCCAGAATTCAGATTGAGCAACCAAAAGTGATATCCTTAGGGAAAAAGTTTGGTGCGAATAAAAAGACACCTACGAAATTGAAGAAATCAAAACCAGGACCCAAATCTAAAAAGAAGTCAAACGCCAAAACTAAAGAAGACTCTTTCGTTAATGAAAATGAAGAAGGGATGGAGGAAGATCCCATAAATAATGACAATGATCACGATGATGCGATGGAGAATGGGGACGGGGGAGATTATGAAGAGGAACAACCAATGTCGCTGCCTTCTTATGGGGGAGATTTATCTTCTCTGCTTTTCACTTTGGGGGGTCCTTCCACAGTTCCCGGGGGCTTAGCTGATATTGATGGGGGAATGGACTTGGACTGATTATTTTTTTTTTATTTTTCTACTTTGTTATAGTTCTCAAGCTTCCTTTCCTTTGCGAGTTTACGTTACATTTTACATTTACGTTACGTTTGATTGTAAGCAATCATCCATTACTTTAATTATCCGTTATTATGCTATGTGTTGTATCCATTAATTATTAAAAACTATTTGTAATTGTTTTACCATGAAATTGAGTAATTCTTAAATATTAATTATATATTATGACTGACTTTTTTCCCACTTATCTGTTCTTGGATGAATATGAGCTGCCAATAATGTTAAAATATAAATAAAATTACATTGTAATTGTAAGTAATTATGAATGTTTTATTAAAAAATGAATATTATTTCGTTAAAGAAGTAATAAAATGTTGTTGTGTGATATTAAATGTTTGCAAAAAATAATTACGATGTTTCGTTAATTTCGTTCAACTGCATTTTAAAATTAATTTTTGGTTTATTACATGCGGCTCTTGCCAATTTAATTTCCTCAGCAATTTTTAAGTTTAATTTCACAATCACAACAGTTTTGTACAAAATGACGTATGATTTTAATTCACAGTATAAATACTAGTAAATATGTAATATTGATTAAATGCTTCTTAAAAACAATCTTAACTAGATAAATTCTCTCACGAATTAGACGTATGATTTTAATTCACAGTATAAATACTAGTAAATATGTAATATTGATTAAATGCTTCTTAAAAACAATCTTAACTTAACTAGATAAATTCTCTCACGAATTAAATAGAAAAAAGTAGTAAACCTAAACCGGTAGAATAAAAACACCTTCTCCAGTTGACGATGGTTGTTGCTGTGGGTTTGAGTTATTAATATGAGATTGTCCCTCCATTTGCATTGAAATTGGACCTGCTGGATAATCCGGCTGACTTGTACCAGTTCCGGCAGGGTTAGCGTTAAAAATATGATTCAATCCTGTTCCTGAAACTTCTTCAGAATCATTAACGTATTTTCTCAGGTGTATTTTCTTATAATTAGCGGAGGAGGATTGAGTCGCTGCGGTTGCGGATACAGAGGGGTAAGAGGAGGTCAGATTGAAATTATTTCCATTTGCATTGCCGACGCTGCTGCTGACATTTCTTTGATGATGTGCTTTACTATTTGGATTCAGATTCTTTGCTTTTCGATAAGCATCACAATTCTTCACGTGGAACAATAATTGCGCTTTATTCCCGGAAGTTTTGTTACAACCTTCGCATTTAAATGTTGCTAAATGGGTTCGATTTAAATGTTCCCTTAAGTGAGTCTGCTCTTTGAACTTTTTACAGCAAAATTCACAAGAATACTTCCTGATATTTAAATGGACAGTTTGATAATGATTTCGCGCGATAGTGAGATGTTTAAATTGTTTTCCACAAACGTGACAGGAACAATAAGATATTAAGTCTTTGGCAGAATGGGAAGAAGTTGGAAAATAAGGAGGGGCATTTATATTTAGATCACGATTCTTCCGAGATTTGTTGAGTATTTTTGTAGTTTTAACTGAAGACTTCTTTCTTGACTGCAATTGTTGTAATACTGATGATTCTAATGCTGCTGTCGTTTGAGTTTCCGTTATACCCGTTGAAGCTTCTGACATTTCCATTTCCAATTGCTCTTGATGATGATGTGTGTGTTGAAAAGAAAGAGAGGAGCTCTCAGTAGTAGTAGTACTACCACCAAAAACAACTAAATCAGTGAATTCATCTTCATTCGGATTGTGATTGGGGAGAGGAGACGCTTCTGAATAGTATTCGATTGTATTTTGTGGAGGGAGTTCAGATTCTTCCTTGATAATTAAGGAAGGGACGGGTACGCTGGCGCTGTGCTCGTTCTCTTCTTCTTTGTCGTCGTTTTTTTCTTCGTGGTGTAGGGAGTAGTCATGATGGTGGTGGTGGTTATCGACATTGATATTAATTGGGACAGCAGCAAAACTGTCCCCTTCCTCCAAAATATCGGACTGGATTTCAGGAAGACCTAATTATTGGCAATTTAAAAAAAAGAAATTATAATTTCTTTTAAAAAAACACTAAAAATATTTAAATTGTGACAGTTTGAGATTTAGATTTACACTTGCATTTGCTTAAAACTTCTCGACGGAGGTCAGTTATAAATCCAAGCTGGAAAACTCCATTTAAATCAGTTGTCATCAACTTCTGGTAATTTTCTATCAATTGTGAATTGCTGTCAGTCTCAGAAATAACTTGATGTATAATCTTCAAACAGTGATTAACTTGAGCCTGAATTTTCCGAAGCTCGAGGAACAGTTCTGAAAATCTCTGATTGACTGAAGCACACCCTCCACATAACGAAACTTTCAAATCCGACTTGGAGAATAAAGAGGATGACAAAGTGGGAGAAGGCAACTTTCCTCCCAGCATGGATTCCAAGTTAATTCGTAAATATTTGAAAAGATCTTGAAGTGAGAATGAAGAGGAAGGTGGGGAGGACTCCTCCACATTTTTGAAACAGAGGAGACACCAGCCTTTGGAATGTAAAGAGAGGGCTTGCCTCATAATTGTATTGTTATCCATCTCGTCACTGCACTGTTCACTGATACTCGTCAGTTTTCACTTTTTACTGCTCAGTGTCAAATTAAAGTTTGAAACACGAACAATCAAGCAGTTAATTCTTAAAGCTGACAATTTGAATGTCAAAATTACAAAATATTACTTTCTTTCTTGCACAAACACTACCAAAATCTCAAGCTCGAAAAGAAAAAGTGAAAAGTACATAGCAGAAAGTGAAAGAAGTGCATTCACAAAAACAGAAAACAGCTGCGGATTTGTGTTTACAGAAGAAAAGACAGATCAAAATCAAAGCAAAGTAGAATAGGCTTTAAAAATTGCAATGCAAAAATGCTTTTTTGATGCTTTGCTTTTGGGCATTATTCAGCGGCCGGTGGAAATATGGAATTCATTATGCGAATCATATTATATGCAGATTATGTTGCTGTTAGTACTCTCAAAAATGCTCACATCATGTAAAGTATCACAATCACGTCACATCGATCGTCAATTCGTCATCATCAGATCAAATTAAATTGCGATTTGGATTTATTATGTTTACTTTTTGCTTTGACTGCCATTGACTTTGACTGACACTGATCGATTTAATGTCGCGTCGTGGCCTATTAATTACTTAATTAAGGAGCTTTAACTAACTGTCTTTTTTTCCTTTCATTATACGGTACGCTGTAAAAATGACGCAAGTTTTAAAATGTGTTTTAAAATAAGATTTTTAAAACTCTTTTGAATTTAAATATAAGTTAATTTTATTTCTTCTTTTCCTCTTCCTTCGTCCCTTGTGTTCTGTTTCTGACACAAGGACAAAGACTTTACAAATTAAGTAAACTGTTTCACTGTAATCAAGCGAGTGACAGTAGTGAGAAAACTTGACATTTATTTACTAATAACAGTTTTATTAACATTTATTTGAAAATAGCTACAAATCTTACATCTAATCACCTTTAGAACATTCATTCATAGATGATGGAAAGATAAGTGAAAGTGACAAGTTAACAGTATTGTACTTTTAGGTATGTGAAAACGAAGATGAAACGATTTGATTACACAATTACTTTTTCAGGAGTACTAATCTAATCTTTCATCAGATTAACAAGACACAAAAGGAGTACAAGTATCAACATCAAAATTAAAACTTGACGAAAGGTTTCTTATCCTATAATAGGTTTTGAACATTTGAAGTGATATCAGTGTCTTCGGTGGACGGAGATTCTTCTGAATCCAGCTTCTGCATGTCAAGTTGAGTCTGTGAGATATCTTGAAGCGCAAGCTGAATCCTTTCCAGGAGGGATTCACCCCTCTTGATTACCTCTTTGAGTTTGAGGGCGGCATCGTTATTTTCCTGTTCCAGTCTTCTGAGGCTGGCAAGCTATAAAAGAGGAAAATTAAGTAAAAATTAATAAACTTACAATTTACTTGATGTCAAATTAATCTTGTTTTCTGTTTTTGTTTAAGCATTTCTACCTGAAGTTCTGTAGAGGAATCCTCACTAGGAAGGGACTCAATCAGGTAATCGATATCTTTCGCACATCGGGCGATGAGGAGGGCAAAGGTCATTGTAAAATCTAGAAAATATAAAAGAGAAAGAAACAATTAAGCAGATATTATTAAATGTTAAATAACTAATTAATATATGTACTAATAAATGTAAGCTAAAGAAAAAAGCCTGTTCTGCTGTGTTTGAAAAACGTTTACCTTCTTGAGAAGAGCTTTGGCCATTGGAGTTGCCATTTCCCCTGTCAGGGAACTTGTTGGAGAACACCAATACTGTTACAGAAGTTTTCTGCTTGCTACAAAAAGTGAAATAAATAACCATTATACGAATTATATAATTACTAAACGTGTGTATTCAACGAAGCATCTGTGGTGTAGTGGCTAAAGTTCTGGTAGTGCCATCGCCGGTGTGCAGTACCAATTGTTAATTACGAAATTACCCATATTATCAATGCAAGTAAAACAGCGAAGCTGTTCATTTCATTAGACTGATAGTCTAATGGTTTTACATTTCAAGATAAGTATACCATAATTAATAATACTGACCTGATTTACTGCATCTTGAAGCTGTGTAAGTCTATCTGCCATGATGAATATGAATATTAATGATTTTCAAGGAAAATTAAAGTTTTCCTTGTTTTATATCATGTACTTTTAAAACTATTGCAGACAAAATGAGCACTCGATTTCAATAACGTTCAAGTCTAGGCGTCTTTTCTTGAACATTGAGAACTGCAGGTATTTTTTAAATGATTTAGATTAACTCTAAAACTAACTGTAAACTGTTAGTTAAATTTTGTTTTCAAGAGAAACTAGTACATAACAGTTACTAAAAAAATTAAAAGCAGATCAGCACATCGCAGCGCAGCGCTGTCCTCTTCAAATTAAATCAATATTTTTCTGATTTTTGCCACAGAAAAACAAACCAAACAAACATCGTACATCTGCTTGCGTGCCGAAGCACTACTCAAATACAAATACCGTGCATTTAGCAGAAGAGAGACAGAGAAGAGAGAGAATTAGAAGAGTTTGTGTTGTATCCTTTTTCCTGTCATATTTCTATGTGGCTTTACCTTACCAATACCAACCAATCAATGGCGTAGGTTTACGCTTCTCGTGTATTGTAAAAGCATTTTGCTTTTTGACAATCCAGCAGAGCTCTTTTTATGCATATCAAATGGATCGGTCAGATGATGATGCGGTATAAAATACACGAACAAGTGCATCACAGAGTTTTGAGTGAAAGAAAAAAGTGTTTTTAATTTTTATTATCAAATTAGGTATTGGGATTTTCGATCATTAACCTTCAATTTAATCATAATATAACTTATCATCATAATCGTAAGTATAATCGTACTACTTTTCTAATTACAAACGGAAAGCTTACGTTTACGTACGTACCAGTTAGGGTTCAGTCAGGCCAGGCGAAAGCTGTCAGTCAGTTCAAAGTCCAAAGTTAAAGTTCCTTTTAGTTCAGTTCTACACTACACTTTCCGCAATAATATCAAAATAGTTTGCAAATAAACCTTTAAATTAAATTAAATCATTGAAGTTTATTGCATTCAGCAATTAGTTCTGTTCTAACTTTAATTTCTCTGCGAAAAAACTTCGGAATATCTGCTCGTTCTCATCACTTTCTACCAAAAAGTTACCAGTTTACCCGAAAATTAGTTAATTTGGTTAGTCTGAAGTTAAAAAGCATCTTTATAAACGTATGTTTGCAAGCAATTAATTACGATTTTAGTACATAATGTTTTCGTTGAGATTTATTATTTATTCCGGTCCGCCACAGCAATATGACCAAGATATCGGCACAGAAGGAAAGATTTTTTTAAATAAGGAAAACTATTTCTAAATTAAATTTGAATCGGGAAAGTGAATTAAAAAGAATGAAATGAGGATGAAAAACAGTTCACTGCAATGTCATCCTCATTGTAGTTCTCAATTCAACTTGATTTTTGCTTTGACATTAATTTGACTTTATCTTTTGATTTTCATTTTCTTGCAGGAAACACGGACTGATATCATCTATCTATATCATTATATTCAGTACTGAAGTATTGTCTGAATTCGCCCCAATTTCGAGTTGAAAAGTTTTACTTCCGTCCATTCAGGAGCCTAAATCATGGCATTAACCAGGGTAAGTAAATGTAAATGTATTAAAAATTTAAGTCCTTAAAGTGTTAAGTGAGAAATGAATGAACACCTTGAAACAAAAATTCTTGATTTCTTCAGGCGACAGCTAGTTTGGTCCGAAGCAATGTTTCCAAGTTTGCAACGACCAGTAGAGCGTTTTCCATTACAGCAAGCCGTCAAAATGAAGAGGGTGGGCTTAACTTTGGTGCGTAGTACAAAGTATTTTGTAATTATTTAATGCAAAATCATAATATCGTTAGTTTGGCCATTTTAATTTGTAATGGAAAATAATTGGCTCGTTTCCTAATAACTTTTGTTCCCCCACAGCTTTAAATGATACGCAGCGTGAGCTCCAAGACCTTGCTAGGAAGTTCGCAAGAGAGGAAGTAGCTGTGAAGGCTCCAGAGTATGATCGATCCATGGAATTTCCTTGGGAGATCATCAAAAAGCTATGGAATTTGGGAATTCTTAACCCAATGATTCCTGAAAAGTTTGGTAAGAATGAAGAAACGAAAATTGCAAATCGTTAAAGGGAAACGTAAAAATGTTTTCTTGTCTTTCCTGGTCCAATAAATTAAGTTTTATTTGATTGATTTTAGGGGGACCTGGTCTTGGCTGCATAGAATCCTGCATTGTTGCAGAGGAAATCTCTTGGGGCTGTAGTGGAGTCTTAACTGCTGCCTTTGGAAATTCACTTGCTGTAAAAATTAGACAGATTTAATGAATTTTATGTAATTGAACAGAATTTACTCCTTCTTTAATCTTTCAGTCTTCCCCTCTCCTGCTATAATCAATCATCAAGTCATTGCCCATATGATTTCCGAG
>JAHZNJ010002457.1:0-14405 GCA_027744475.1 Lepidocyrtus cf. sotoi NNG-2020
ATTATTATCATTTCTTATTATAGCGTGGTTACTCAAACAGCAGCAAGGAACTCTCACTCTCCTCCATTTGTATTGCATATTGCTTTGTTGTCGTTGCACATGTTGCTGTTGGAGTTGAGCTGCTCTTTATAACTATATGAGACTTGAAACTATAATGATATCTGACTTGACTGTTGCTGCTGGAACAACGATGTGTGAAATATAAAGAAAGGAACAAAGTCATGTAATAAACCGAGATGTGAACCAACAGAAATATCCATGCTAATTTTTTTTAAATGTGATGACGATTCGGATGGGATATTATTTCTCTCTCGTGGGTATATTTTTCTCCCCGCTCTTACTTTGTTTACTTTTACTCTTTGCTGGAGACTTTAAGACTTTATGGAAGAAAAACGAGTAAATATACGATTATAATCACTTTCTGCGGTTTTATTTTCATGTATTCCCTTCACATTCACATTTCGGCAGCAATCACCATTGCATCATATCGAATTCTCTTGAAAAGAACATGAGGGAATGTAAACGGTGGTGGAAATAGCGTCAAGGAAGGAAGTTAGGAAAAAGGACTACATTTTGGTAGTTCTGCTAAGATTTCTTCCTGTCATATTATCGTGTTTACATATTTAAAAGAACTGACGCATAGTACATTTCTTACTACATAATGCGCCTTTCTGCCGTAATCAGTTTTCTCTGATGAATGCGTTTTACACAGCAAGCAACAAAACGCATCATCACAGTGACAATTATAATTATATGAATGTGTTCCATTTTTCTTACATGAGTTATTTTACTCCTACATGCACACATTGTTGATTGTTACTGTTAATCAAATTAATGTAGAAATCAAGAAGGAAGTAATTGCTCAAAGATGGGATGCTCATAATTGTTATTAAGTAGCTATAAGCAGTTTCCTTCCGTGGTGGTGGTGTGGTGCTCGATGCTCACCACCAGCCACTCACTCGCTCTGTCAAGGCAGACCAGACCAAGGCCAGGGATACCGGCCAAGTTGGCAGAATTTTAGCCAAAAGCTGTACAACGCTGTTTACTGATGTGAGGAGGAAGCCGTATAAAGTTTCATTTTTGTAGCTAGCTCAGTTCGCTAAGAACAGCTAACTTCATAAGTAAATGAGGGAAGAAAACCTACACATTATCTTTATACTTTATTCACCCATCGCATAAGTATAAGGGAATTGAAGCGCGTGTGGAAATGTGCGTGTGTAAAGTGCGTAGAAAAGTTTTATTACTTGAACATGAATGACGTTTTATAATAACTCGAATTCGTATAACGTTTTACATTACACAGAATCAATGCATTTTATATTCCGTACCCAAGAAAGCTATAACGGATATCACGACTACCACATCGCATCGCCAATTCTTGGACAAATTCTGCCTAACTGTAAAAAATATCCACCAAAATAAAAATGCATTCAAGTTCATGACTAACAAGATCCTCCACAAAAAAGTTTTATGTTTTATCCTCCTCAATCCTCATCGGCATCAACGCCAATAATAACGCATGTGTACATGTCAATAAGCTGTAGCAATAGATACGTTCTTGCTTAAGTTTATGCAAGAAGAGAATTTTCTGTAAAAAGTTTCTAAAAATATGCTGGGATTCTGTCACCAAAATGCCTTTAAAATGTTACTAGCACTAATGCAAATATTCACGAATAAAACTTCGTATTTATAAGAAGACAGACGTCCCGGTAATGATACGATGATGGTGAGTATGATGATGATGATCATTAGCTGGCATTGAATTTCGCTTTCTGTTTCTGTCTGATTTACTATTCGTCAAAATAAATAAAGAAGAAAAGGAAAAAAATGGGATGAAACATTAGACCGTGGTGGTTTTCTTTATTTCATTGACATCGTGAACGCGAAAAAGAAGAAGGCAGCCTATATGAATAGGATCCTTTTGAAGAAGGAGGGGTAAAAATTTTGGAATCAAAACCGAAATGCAGTTCTTTTTCATTTTTATGTATTTCTCTGCCATTTAAATTTATCCAGTTTGCTTGCTGCAAGTTAAAATTGCAAGGAGCTTAGAACAGAGAAGAATTTTTAAATCCCACATCCAAGGAAAAGGTGTTTCTCCTATGCTTGAATGATTTCTTTTTATGCTCGCCCGTTTCTACAAATAATTTACGCACACTTCTTTTTTCGCCCTCTTTTTATAATACACAAAACATGTTCTTGTTCCCAACAAGCCAAAAAATCTATTCAGAATGTTCCTCCTTCCTCCAGACTTCGTATTACTGGGCAAATGAAACAACAACATTTTAAGAGAGTTTATGAAGGATAACTACCGGTTTTCATTTTTATTTTTCACACTTTCTGGATTACTCAAAAAGTAAATTTTTTCAACAACATCAAGTAAAACAACGTTTCCTTTATCCAATCCACTTATCATCTTCTTTAAATTGTACGCATTAATTATTAATTATCAAAAACATCAAGTTTTTTATAATGAATCAATTAAATTTCAAACATGAACTTTTTCATCCGCGCGCGTCGGCAGCATAGCAGCAGCAGCAGCGGATCAAATTATTATGTCTAGTCAAAACCCTGTAAACAACATTACTCACACGAATTTAACGATTAGACTTTAAGATAAAGTACAATATATTTAGACAAAGTTTTCAAAAAGATAGCCGAGAGCCATATTACATAGCCATAAATACTTTTAACTAAACAAGCTATACATATTAACATAGGTATTTAAACAAATAGCAGCGAGCAGAGCCGAGCCGCATAGGAAAGAATTCTATCAAGTAAAATGTGATGGGGCTAATTACTTCATTAAAAAATTCAATCTTTTCTCCTTCTCTTACATACTTTTATATAAATACTTACAAGATCTACGGATTCTGATTACATTTGAATGAGCTACCGTTTATAAAAGCAAAAGCAACAATTCCTTCATACAAATGCAACTTATGCAAAGTTTCAAATCCAAAAGGCAATTGAATTGAAGCAATGCAAAGGCAATCATGTAAAATTTGTACAGATGCCAAATGTCTGTCATCTTACTCCCAAAATTTTTAAATCCTTCTTTTATCAGCATCCGTTTACTCACTGTGCAGCCTCTCTTTTCTTATAACAGTTACAAAACTACAAGTAAACTTATTTATTCACGTGGTAGTAGTCGTAGGAAATCCGATTAGCAAAGAAAAGGTTTTCTAGCTTGCAGTTTCCTGGCTAGCTGCTACCGCTGCTGAACCATATTTAGAATGAAATATGCTGCAAAAGTCAAACTTTAGGTTGATGTTGGATTTGAAACGAAAAATAGAATCGAGATTATTCAGTCAGGCTTTCTGATCGAATTAGATAGTAAAGTAAATACTATGTTGAGCTCGTGTTTTTAATATCGTACTTCACTAATTGCTTTAATTGTGCGTTGGACTACTGGATGCTTTCGCGTTGGTACAGATTATCCTTTGCTGCTGCACAGTTCCTCAAAAGTTCAAACAACCAGACAGACGGTTTTATCTTTAAAATCAATTCTCATTAAATTAACTGGTCTTTGAGTACAGTGTAAATCCTATGCGGAATTTTTTTAAGCAATTTACAATTTACTTTCTTCTGACCTGTCTCTGTTTCTCTCTCAAGTGTGAAAAATATTCACACGTTGAAAATGTTTGTCAGACTTCCTCTCATTCAATGCTTACTTAGTGGATTTCTAATAATTACTTTAAATTAATTTCCAACTCTATTTTTATTTTCTCGCACTGAAGAAATGCTTTATTATTATAAAGCAGGAGAGAAAGCAATGTATGCAAATTCATAAACAAAGTGTTAATTATATCAAAGTCAAAATATGCAGAAAAAAACTGTAAATGTAATGAAGAAATAGGCGGAGTTTTTGTTTTTGTAGTGGTGTTGGTGGTGGAACCTGACTCTCTTTTTGCCATGTTCTTACTGACATTATCAGCCCCACATCAATCACAAACAGAGACAAGCCGATTGAACTTTTGGAAGTAAGAAAAATTCTGACAGCTTCAAAAACTGCAATCATAAAATAAAAACAAGACCGAATAGCCAGTGCCATGCAAACATAAGATCAAGATCACACACCAAACATTCATATGGACTTAATTACTTTAGTAGGCACCTAATATTTTGCTTTTTTTATTACAAAAAGAGTTCATTCTAATGGAATGTAGCTGAATGAATGAAGCATATTTACAAACCTTATAGAATTGCGGAATTGAATTTACTATAAGCCAACTAGAAAGACTATTTTTGTACTCCTGCCTTTAAATAATTAACCCAGACGGTTAAATTATTTCTCACTCGTTTTTTAAAAGCTATATAGTCTAGGTGTTTAGATCTAGTTGTGTACTAAATAGCTGGATTATTTTCGAAAAATAGCGTTTACTACCGGTCACGGTAAACGTCATCTTATATTTCAAACATGACATGAAAAAATCGAACTCAAATAGGAAAAAACTCGCCTTACGAGAGCATGACTGCTGTTTGCTCATGTTTTTTGTTCTTTTGCAAAAAATATATTTCGTCAATCAGTCACTCGTTCACTCACTCTTCTTCACAATCTTCCCTTCTCTAAATATGTTTTGCCTTCTATTCCATAACGTGCCCTTCTATAAGAGAGCCAGCGAAATCAGAAAAAAATGAACCAGTTTTTTTAATCGTTATAATAATGATGATCAAGAAAAACTGGAGATTATTTGCATTCGTATTACATATTACAGCTAACTATTATTATGGTACATTACACAAGACATTACACAAGCAACACTGTTTACAATGGTTAAGAATAACAAATAATTTGAAAAAAATGAAGAGAATTAAATTGGGAATTGAAATTGATTGACACGAACAATTTCTTCTTTTCTTTCTTATTTCGCTAAACGTAAGCAGCAGAGTTAGGATTTAGCGAAATTTTTTATAACAGAACTTCGAATTTCCTTTGTATTTTCTTTCTTCGTGGTTAAAAGATAAACACAGGCTTTTAGCCAAAAAATAAGAATAAGACTGGAGATTATTTGCATTCGTATTACATATTACAGCTAACTATTATTATGGTACATTACAGAAGACATTACACAAGCAACACTGTTTACAATGGTAAAGAAAAGAATAACAAATAGTTTGAAAAAAATGAAGAGAATTAAATTGGGAATTGAAATTGATTGACACGACCAACTTCTTCTTTTCTTTCTTATTTCGCTAAATGTAAGCAGCAGAGTTAGGATTTAGCAAAAAAAAATTATAATCGAACTTCGAATTTCCTTTGTATTTTCTTTCTTCGTGGTTAAAAGATAAACACAGGCTTTTAGCCAAAAAATAAGAATAAGGAAAAGTATTTTTATTTTTTTAAGGATAGGCTAGTGTCTGCCCGGTCTTTTTTATTTAAGACTCTCTGATTATTTCAGCAATAACAATTGAATGCCTAATTCATGTCTATATTAAGAAGAAAATGTTTTCTTAAGCTGCCTTAGTTGTTTGTTGTTGTTTTTATTTGTACCTTGAAAGCAAAGTGGAGTTCCTCCTGTAAACCGTCGTCGTCGTCATTTCCATTGCCTCCGATAAAAATTAGACAATAATCTCATAAATCCACTGAAATGTTCTTTTTTACACTTGAATCCTATCAATAATATTTATGTAATATTCATCAGTGCTGAAGCTAATGCTCACTGCTGCTGCTGTTGCTGTTCAATAAACTGGTTTCCTCGTCTAAATAGGCAGACAACATTTCAATTTCATTTAAAACTAAAATGAACGTCTTCTTCTGGCCCGGGCACCTCAGCTTAGGTAAGGTAAGCTTACCTAATGCAATAAATACTGTGGAGCTATAATTTGTACAAAAATGTGTTTTAGCGCAGTAGCCAAAAAAATTCTCAATTATCAGCAGCAGTGGTAAGCTCAATAAATTACATCAGGTATTACGAAAGACCAGGGAAGAGAGAGGGAAAGGGGCAGAGGGAACGAAAAAAAGTTTTCTTTAAAAAAAAGTTTATAAAAAGTAATAAATATGTACGGGCACACACAAAACACATTACATTACATGTGTTGGTGTTAGATATTATGTCCATGTATGGATTAGGATTTCATTTGCCAGGTAATGCAAAAGGCTATACCAACCAATACCAATGCGAAGTTAATGTTAATCTTGTACTCATTTCAATCAGATCTTCTTCTTCTCATCTCTAATATAATATAATCTCATCCATTCGATGTTTTTAATCTTGTTGTTGTTGTTGGGTAGGTGAAAGGAGTTATTAAGCTTTAATGTTAATTTCCACTCCCCGATAATTTGCAGAAATAAGTCATGAATCAAGATTGGTTATTAGATTGGGACCTGGGCCATCGCCACTACCATCACATTTCATTTGATATTCTAACTTATTCTTACTTACTTTCTTTATTATTACTCAAGAATGAAACAAGTCTGCTGCTTGTTGCTGCTGCTGAATCAAATCTTTTAAGCATCTTTTAAACGGGAGATGTTTTTCTCCGATATTGTTTTCTTTTGTGTCCAGTAAATGGCCACTTATTTACATTGTGAAGGCACTAATGACTAGATCACGACGAGACGGAGAATACAATCACCACACCACCACCACCACTACTACTAAATCCTCGAACAAGAATTAAATGAAGGAGAAGAGAAGAAGGGAGGAAAACATTTTTCTAAGTAATGACCATTCATAAAAATAACATTTCATTTTCTATGACATTACACTTTTCCCTTCATTATGCAAATGTTTGCAAATATCTATACTACCAACTATGTACCGTGTAATGATACCCACGCAGTGAGATGACTTGGACCAGAGGACGGGTTCTTTCAGCCCAAGTGTGGGTTATCTTCTTAAACTCTTTCAACTTATTGAAGAGGATTACCATTATCAAAACCGAATTTTGATGGGATTTTTTTGAGCTATCAAATTTATCGACAGTTTTACTATTGAGCATCTCCTCACTCGTTTAATCGTCAGTATAACACTCATAAAACAACATACAGGTTTTTATATCCTTTCTACTCCGAAGAATAAGAATAGTTCGCGTTTCGGACAAAAATGAGCAAATTAAAATTTTTTGAAAAAAAGATTCATCTAAAATTTATTTAGAACCAAAATCAACCTTTAGCACTTGAACTTGTTGTTGAGTAAGCAAATTTCTCAATCGGAGGAAAAAAATATTATTCAATTCTGAATTGTAATAAAATTAGTGGCGGCAGGGGGCCTAATTCGTTTCTCTTTGGCTGTTATCCATCATCCATGAATTCAAGACCGCGAAGAAAGTTGTTCACACTAAAACAGAGATGAAATGAGTGAGAGAGAGAGAGAAAGAGCCTCTCTCGTTTTTTTCAAAGAATTTACTTAATTATCCATAATATTATTACGTAACCTTAAATCATTTCTCCGATCAAATTGCTTTGTGCGGGGAAAAGTGGGAAAATGCAGCACAACACAACAGCAACAATTGTAGCTTCAGTAGTAGGGAATAACCAAACATTACCTTAATCATACTTGTAGGGGAAAAAATCAAAAATCCCCCAGAAAAGATAGATTTACAGAAAGATATATTTTCTAAAGATAGCAATCATTAATGCAATTAGCCTCACGCTTCTTATACTGCAATTATTATTGCAATACCATTTTATTATGCGTTTTCTCAATTCAATTTTAGAAAGCTTTTTTATGAATCTATATGAATTATGATTACACACCAATTATAAAATCTGTATGAAGTATGCTATAAAACTGTATACAGTACTACTACCTAGTCGAGTTACTTGGGTGTTTAATGAGTATAGTGTATGTAGTTTATTCAAAGGATACAGCGTCAGGTAAACGGTAATTGCTTGTATTTAACCTTGCAAAGGGACTTCCCCGAGAAAGCAAACCACCACAACTGCGATTAATAAAGCATGAAAGAAAGGCTCAAAAGATTCAGTTTTTTTCTAGAATATTTTTTTAGATAGATCACCAAAAGGGTCTACTATACTATAACCAGCCACTAACTCATCTCACTTACTACTTAGATTTGGAGTTCATTCACTCATCTCATCATCATCCCATCCAATTCAATCCTCAATCCACCCTCATAAACATAACGGAGAGTTTAAAGAAAAAGTGTGTTCACTAAAAATGTAAACAATTTTGTTAAGAAGGCAAACCTTTTTTTAATTTTTTGTTTATTTTTTGTCCTTCGGGGAAAAGGCAATAAAAAATCGTGAAAAAAAAATATACAAACACAGGCTTTTTTGCAGCAGCTACTTTACTACAGTTTCATAATAATAAAAAAAGAAGACGACGAAGGGGTTTTCGGCAGAGAACAAAAAACGTTTTGTTGAAGGTTTTTTTCTCCAGAATTACCAAATCTATTTATGATTTTTGTTTAGAAAAAACTGTAAAATAGAGCTCCTCTTCTCTCTAGCCTGTTTTTATATTACCTTACATATCTTAAATATAAAAGGGAGAGCAACAAATGGTATCCGGAGTAGTAAAAGGGGGTGAAACTAAATAGATTACGAAACATATTTAAGGAAAATTTGCATGTTATTCTTCTTCCCTTTTGCTGAAAACCTTTGTTTTGTTACCATTTTTTTCATTTAAAATCCCCTACAGAAACTAATTGTAACAGAGAGATTGGCAGTGATAAGAAAGAAGCCATCATATCATCATCATAAAGAAACATATCTTTACTAAAACGCAAAAGCTCAAAAAAATAACGCAAGTACAATACACATTCGATATGATATGATAATATCTTAACGATGTTTAAGCAACTTTTCTCTGCTACTATACACGTAACCTCGAGACAGGATAAGGAACAGGAGCCAATACAACGTCACGTTTTTATCGAAATGAGTGAATAATAGTTACTTAGATAGTAAAAGGAGAAGCAGAAGAAGATGATTCCATTCTCTCGCTTGAATCCTTTTCCTCCAGCCAGCCAGGCTATTCCTTTATATAATTCCACCCACCTTCACCAGGCAACAGGTGGTGAGCGTATAAAAAATGTTTTTCTGCTCACGACGACGATGAAGTGAATATTATGATGATGACGATGGTGATGTGCTTTGTGCTCTCTCTCGGAAAAGTTGGCAGTGGCTTTTATAACACCATTGCAATTGATGTTGCTGCTTCACTATTACTGTGAGAAAACTCCGGATAAGACATATCAAGGAAGAGCGAAGAGCCCATTCCAATTTTCAGCCTCATGATGATACGCAAATGGGACGAGAAGAAGAAGTAGAAGGGGAGAAGATTACGGATGTGGCTATTATTATTACCACTACTGACGAAAAGCCAAAGTCTCTCTCGTCAAATCGTCAGATGTTCCTCTTGGAAAAACTGTAGAGGACTTCTTTATAGCAACAGCAGCAGCTTTCTTTGACACAATAATGTATTTTTGGTTGATGCTGGAAGAAAATTTATTGTCATTAAGAAAGCTATATGGCTATTTTGTTTTAAAAAAAACAGGATAAGAAGGTGAAGAAGTGAAGGTTATTTTTCTTCTTTTGCAATTATCTCAGCTACACTTAATTAGTCTTGCATATGAATGGAAAGTGTTTGAATGATTACATATGTGTAGCAATGAGTGAGTGAGTGATGCAGATGTTGTGAATGTTATGGAGTGACTTTTTGCCAAATTGAATTCATATCATGGCGGCTCCTTTTCACAGAAAACAAAAAACGAGAGGGATAATCTACTACTCCAGTTTTTAGTTGAGTGTGGAGAGAAACCAGCTTCTCTTTCCTTTCTACTATCATTTTATTATTTTTGGCATAAAACTCAACTTTTTTACTTCATAAATTTTAAGAATCAATTTATTTCTGAAGTTACGACAATAATACCTACTTAACATTGATTAATGCCGATAAATTTACGAGCATATCTTGACTTAACTGCCAAGTTCATCCACAAATACTCACTACTTCAACTTAATTTCTTTGGGAATCCAACAGAGCAAGCAATTTAAAGTGGTCTTAGGATAATACTTTCCCTTTCCAATTCCCTATTTTTGAGAATTTTATTCAAACTACACCAGAAATGCTTTTTCTGGGATATTTTCAACGTTGAATGCCACCTATCATTACATAATTTGCTAAATTCACTTCTCACACGGTTAATCAAACTCAAAATTAGGCACTCTCTCTCTCTCATCCTCCTCTTGGTAGTCATCAGTATTTTGTATTTCCGAAAAAACTGCCTTTTCCAAAAACATTCTCATCCGTTTAAGGAAAAAATCAAAAGGTTTTGTTGGGACATCAAGAACATCGCTATTATTATTACTATATAATCCATAAAGCATCCCGCCGGGTTAAACAATGATTTTTGGTAGTAGCTCTCCTCAGTTTCAAACATATTAAAACCAAACCTCCTGTAGATTCATTCTCCAAAGAATAAAAATGAATCTGAGGAATAAAATCTAAAAATTCATTTTCATTCATATCTGTCCAAACCGACAATATCCATCCATACAAGACCATTAGCTATTCATAGAACACGGAGAATACAATCGAAATTAATGCTGAGAGCCGAGCCCTACCACAAACAAAAGACCGTAGAAAAGATTGTGTGGTGGTGGTAGAGAGGATCAAATGAAAGACCAAAAAACTGACTCAAATATAAAAGCCATTTTTCTTCCTCTTTTTTCCATCATATTTTATTTCTATTTTTGTTATATAATTCCGATAAAATAAGTACCAAGTACATACAAGTAAGAGTGACTAATTGAAAAAGATTTTGAAGTTGAATCGTTGAATCAGTCGAGTCTGTCTGTATTGTATAGAAAAATTTCATGTTTGTTCAGAAAGAAGGAAGGAAGAAAGAAAGATCTTTCACTAAATCCTCCTCGACTGCTTTACCTTTAATGTTTAAGTGGATCTTTACGTACTTTACAGGAAAAAAGTCCCTCGTTTTCCCCTTTTCATCATCAAACAATCGACTTATTCTTGAAACCAAATTCAAACAGTCGTAAGCCCACTACCAACCGAAATGATTGCCACGATTCATCACTCTCATCATCATCAACATCGTTCATATGAATGATTACAACGAGAAGACGACATGTGTACTTATACCTATGTAAATTATCAAATGTGAGCGTAGGTTTAACTTCATATCAGAAAAAAATATTTTATGTGAAAATGTGTACTTTTTCTTGTTCCGTACGGAAATAATTTCTACCGCGTCACTGAATTACACAATCTACTTCAATATCTTCTCTCTTTTTCTATTTTCATCTTCTTCCCCTGAACTAAACGATTGCCTTCCTTCCTATTATTATTACAGATATTATTTATTATGATGAATATGAAATCGTATAAAATATTATTTTCCTTCCTCCTTTCTAATATTTGTACCTCCACCTTAGCAATGTCCTTTCATTCTTTTTTATTTAAAATTTCTGCTGAAGCTTTGAATAAGTACTTGTTTTATCATCGTCATCATCATCATTGACAATAATAATGACGATGATTCCAGTCGACAACGACAAGAGACTTTGCATCTTGTGGAAAAGAGAAGGCTTCCTGACTGACTAATATTCACTTACTGGATTCCCTCACGACCTACACAGACCAAAGCGGAGCTTTAAAATGTAAGATCTCTCACGTCTGTCACTTTCGCTTCGTTTCTTCTTGCCTGGCTTTTCCTTCTTCTTCGTCAGTGCAGTGCTGCTGCTGAATAGCATAATGATCAATACCATCTTGTTCAAGTATTTTAAATGAGAACTTCTGTTGCTACTACAGCTAAGCTACGCTGATGTGTTATATAAAACTACTTTTACTAATAAATGTTTTTGAGTGTGTGCAATATAAAAATAAAAACGTAGCTAAAACCACCACCACATGGCCATCATGATGAGAGATGATGCAACAGAAGAAGAGTTTTGGAAAGAAGGAAAGCATATTTTTTATATTGATAGAATGAGAATAGAGACATGAATGATATAAAGGAAAGGAGAAAAACGAAAGAGAGAGGAATAAAAAGAAAGGAAATATACATAATACAAAAGTTGACGGGATGATGGCGTCTTCAATCCTTCCTCTTCTTTCTTTCTTTCCACATAAATGCATCGTCTTATTGCAATTAGCTCTTTTCTTGATGCTTCAACACAACATCAGTTCTTGTTGGTACAAGAAGAAAAGAGAGAGAAGGAGAGAAGAAGAGAACAGCACATTATTACATCACATTTATTACACATGGACAATCATCCTAATCACCATACGACGACGACGAAACGATGTTAGGAGATGTATAAAAACATTTTTATAGAAAGCATTTCTGCTCCAGGACACTGGCTCCACAATATTATAACGCATATTATCCAGAGAAAAATAACTCTCGTCGATTATTTTCAGTTGTAAAAGGCTTCAGTTTAGTTTTCGTTTTCAGTCTTGTAAAATAAAATATCTTTCTTAACTGACTGACATAATCCTACCAGAGCAAAGAGGAAGAAAAATGTGTGGGAAATGAGAAAAAGACACGAAGAAGAAGACATGAAAAATCTGTACTACTACTTCTGTTTCTTCTTCGTTTTGTTACTATTATTGCGCAAACATAAAACTTTATAATGCACATTTACAACATCTTTGCAACCCTATTTTACTACCACCATTTCTTTCAAGAAACGTAGTAGCAGTAGCGTCAGCGTCCGCTTTAGATTCGTTCGATTGTTGGAACCACATCATGTAGCACTGCGGTCATATATTGAAGAAGAAATTCTTCAATCTCGAAATATAAAACGCCGCAGTTGAAGCAATTGCAACAGAAGTTTGAAAAGCGATTCCATGAGGATCATCCATCAAACATAATAGTAAACAGTAAACTTATTCTCTTCTAGAAAAACAATTCTTGGAATATTCAGAGAAGCTAAGAAGGTTTTCACCGTATTATATACAATATAAATACGTAAATCCGGTATTTAACCAACTCTTTACGAAGATTCCATGTAAAAGGGTTGTATATTTCCAGCTTTTTCTAGGAATAATATTTTGTGTTGTTATTGCCGTATTATTCCTTGTCTTTGTCTTTTGTAAAGTGTTGTTGAATTAATAAAAATCTTAGTGGAGGATATTTGGCCATAAAAAGTCACAACTTTTCCATTGATGAAGATAAAGAATGAAGAAGATGACGACGACAACGGAGAACGAACCCGTTCAAAACCATAAAAATTACTTTTGTTAGCGAAATCATCCCTTTATTACTTGTCATCATTGCACGTGAGTACTTCAAAGAAAGAAAAGAGGGAGATAAAAAAAGGAGTATAAAAATAAATATTTTCATGACTTCTTCATTTTTTACGAAATAAAAAGCAATCAATTGAAGAACTTTTTAAGCTTCCAATCATGTCGTATAATATTACAGTTAGTTTGAAGAAGAAGCTGTTGTTGTCAAATGTCAATAAATATTTTTATCGATATCAATCCATTTCATTATTATCCTCTTTTTTACTAACTTCGCTTCTACTTCTCGTGCTTAAGCAGAAAGAATCCTTTAGTTGGTTGACAAAGGCCATAAAAATCCAAAATAAAGAAACAAAGGACAAACTCCTAAAAAACGCACCCTTTTTTCGTCAATGTTTGTACTGTTTTTTTTACAGAAAAAAGGAATAGTAAAACTGTTCGTCGATCCATTGCGGCTCCAAACAAGGGACAACAAACAAGATGTAAAAAGGATGCGCGATTAGGCAATAGCTGTTAAACTGTTGGGACAGCCCGTTAACACCTTTATTATTAAAAAAGCTAAAGCGATTTCTTTCTTTCAGGATATATGGGACATCGGAGGAGCAAAAAACAAAAAAAACAGCAAAAAATAGAGATGGAAGGTGGAACAATACAATCCCATCACATCTTCTCATATCTATAAAAAAAACTTCTAACGATGAAGTGAGTGTTCCTTTCATACACGTGCTCCTGTCAAACAAAAAATGCACCAACAAGAGAACAGAACAGAAACAACAACTCATTTTTTGATACTAAAAAAATCCTTCTCTACCGCAACAACATGAAACGGTGGCGTTGTTTTTGCTGCAGTTTTTGTTTGCTACAGCGTTACGTTGCATAGGTAATCGGTCCGCTTTTTAAGCAGGCGAAAGTAAAAAAAAGAAATAATGGCAGTGGGTTATGGATGCAACGCGACGGCACGGCAGCAGCAGCACCAGTCTCAGTTTTTTGCCTCTCCATTTACGGTAGCAGAGCAAAAAATCACAATAAAAATATCTGCATAAAATAACCCACCACAGTTGTTTACTCCGGTGGTGATGTAATTTTTCTGCTGCTGCTGGTGAATTAAATTATCTATTGAAAAGCTCTTTTCTTTCTGAAACTTTTTTACAGGTGGGCATTTTATTTATTAATAATTTTGATTCATTACAAATGAATGCACTCTTCCAAAAATATTTCACATTTTTTGCCATGAAA
>JAHZNJ010002458.1:0-12397 GCA_027744475.1 Lepidocyrtus cf. sotoi NNG-2020
AAGGAAAGGAAAAGGTGTTTCTTTTTCACATCAGCTCTTTTCAGAGTGCTTTGGAACTTCATAAAATAAATGTTGGTGTTGTTTGAATGGGAAGAAGTGAGTGGAATCTTTTTTTCCTTTCCTTTCCTTGCTGGAACTGGAAAATTACATTTTTACACTTGTTTACCTTTCCCTTCCATTTCATTCTTTGCCCTTTCTTCCTTTCTGGTAAATAAATGTATTTATTTACATTAGGTAACATTCCAGGAAGGAAATTACGAAGAAAATTGAGTTGACTTTTACTTTCGAGGACTTTTAAAACGTGAAGGAAAAACGTTTATTTTGCTGGTTTTTGGTGGCACAACCGCCATCATAAGAAAACCAATATATTTATTTATGCACGGGGAAAGGGCGTGTGCTAAAATGTAAGATGTGATGGGGATGATGTTTGTGTTTAGTGAGAGGCTGCCTCAGCATCTACCCTTTTGTTCTTCTCTCTAACATAAGAAGAAACTTTCCATTTCCCTTTCTATCAATTTGGCAACTCATTTTTCTCCTGTCATCCAAATATTTCGGAAGAAATTTGTCCACGTACGAGCGTATTTCTTCGCGTACGACTTCTTCTTCTGTATTGTCTTTGTTGTTGAGCTAAAGAAGCAGGAGCAGAACAACTCCTGCGAAAAATTTTGGATTAAGCAAGAAATTATCGTTGGGTGGAAAGCGAGTTTACGTGTTTACGTCTTAAAACGTCCTCGAAGACGAAAACCTTGCCTTTTATATAGCTCTTTTGTTTTAAAAACTACTTCAATTCCTCGAATTATTGTGACAGGGACGCGGACGGGGACGAACGACGTGTATAAATGCTGAAATGAAAGGAGCCACTCAACCATGATGTGCCAATAAACGGGAAAATTTTTTTCTCCTGTTTTCTACTCCTTCGACTTTCCAACTCAACTTCAACTCATTATTATTTACCATTCCCTTTTGATTTTGATAAGAAGACAAATTCTCCGTAGGAGGAAAAGAAAGGAAAAAGAAAATTCCATCAAGCGTATCTAACTTGATACGTATTTGGTTCGAAGGGCAAATATAGAAGAGGAGAGAAAGAGAGAGAGAGACGAATGCGACCTTTTAATAGAATTTTTTCTTTCTATTCCCTAAATTGTCTCTTTTTTTCTTTTTTACTTACTTACTATAGGTTTCCTTTAAGTAAATGAAATGACAGGAAAAAAACAAGTGCTTTCCTTGATTTTTGTTGCTGATGATGATGATGATTTTTAATTGTAATTACTGGCAACTGTCGTCATCATCGGTTCTCTTCCGTTCATCAGTACGACCTTTTAATAGAATTTTTTCTTTCTATTTCGTAAATTGTCTCCTTTTTCCCTTTTTTACTTACTTTAGGTTTCCTTTAAGTAAATGAAATGACAGGAAAAAAACAAGTGCTTTCCTTGATTCTTGTTGCTGATGATGATGATGATTTTTAATTGTAATTACTGGCAACTGTCGTCATCATCGGTTCTCTTCCGTTCATCAGTGTCATTTCTCTTCGTTAATTTTTCTAGATTGAGGAAAGTGCATTGTAGCGGAAAACGTGGAAGAAGAAGAAGAAAAAAACGTTCTGCTGCTCGAAAATTACAAACCTGACTAGATAAGAGTGACTGACTAAATTGAGCCACTTGTAGAGATTCTCTCTTTCTCTCTCTCTTGAGTCAAATCAAATGAATGGCTGAATGAGGAAAAAAATAAAACCTGAAAGGAGCAGCAGCAGCAGTAGAGAAAAAAGTGCAAATGAATCTGTAGAGTGGGTGCCATTCTCTCTCTCAATCCTTCTCGTTTCGTTCCTCCTTCTTTGCTGCAAATGAAAGCTCTGCTGCTACTGTGCATACAGACAATGTTCTGTAAATGAGTGTTTCTTTTTTTGTCAAACAAAACAAGAAAGAGAGGAAGAATGGAGAGAATAAAAATAGTTGATTGGATTGAACGAACAAGGAAACCGTACAACCGGAGAATAATTTGGAGACTGATGCTTCCAATTAGTAGAAGTAGTAGCAGTGGAATTGAATGAATGACACAAGAGTAGTGGTGGTAGTAAAGCATGTAGTTTAAATATTTTTATATGCTCTTCTGAGTGAGGAGCGAAGGGTAATGGGATCTTAATAGCTAATAAATAAAAGTGTTCTCTTTAACTAGCTATTATATGCTCAGTCTCCGTCTCCGTCTATTGTTTCAATTCCAGCAGATATACATTTAACGGCAATGAGAACGACTCAGCCATTTACAATTCCGTTTTTTTTTGTATTATTTTTTTGCCTTCTGTCTGTAATTCTGGGAAACCAAAGAAAAGAACATTTTTTCTACTTCTTCTTCTTTTCGGTGACTGAACAGAGCTGACTATATGAATGTGACTGTGTGAGAGTGACTAATTTAGCCTCGTTTGTTTCCTTCATTTCCTGAATTCTATCTCACTCTCCCTAAAACTCGCGTGTTTGTCCCTGCTTTTGCATAGTATAGAGTAGAGACATAGAATTAGCTTCTTTTTCTTTTGACTTTTGGTGAAAGAGAAAAGGAAAAAATATTATTCCTGTGACTTGTAATAATTAGACGGAAAAATGCATACCTTCTATAAAAATTCTGAAAAAAAAGCAGGAAAGAAACGGAGAAATGGAGAAAAAAAGTTAGTCTATGACTAATTTTTTAATCAGGAACCTATTTTTTTCCTGGCACGGATCTTATAATAGGATTTAATTAAAAGCATCACCATCATCATAAGAATCCTCATCAGTCTACCCTTTTCTTCTTTTAGAAAAACCTAGCTTCAGTTGTTGTTCCGTGTTTTGTTAGCAAAAGAGAGAGAGATAGGAGGATGTTTTGACGTGTCATCTTTTTATTTTTACATGAAAGGAAAAAAATTGTCGTCGTACGAAAGAAAGTAGAAGGAGCAGAGAAAAAAAGCACGCACGAAGAGAGGGAAAGAGGCGAGAAAAAAAGAAGAAAGGGAAGAGAGAAAGAGGGAGGGAGAGAGAAAGAAAAAGAAAGGAAAAATTAAGCGTGATAGAAAAAAATCCTATCATCATAATTAATTTGCCAACCTTTCATCACCGTCAAGGATGTAAGAAAAATTAATGCTTCTGTTCTGTTCTGACTTAAGGCTTTCTTTTTAGTTGGTGAGATGAGGTTATACTGCTTGTATGCAAATGTAAATCAAAATTAAGGTTAAAGAAGATTCATTTAATCAATTAAAAATTTAGTTTCACAAATACCAGAATCAGAATAAAATGTTTTTGACGAAATCACGGGCGAGATTGAAAATAATACAATTTAATACGACACTAAAATAAATTAAATAATATTTGTAAGTTGCAGTACTTAGATACACGATGGATAGTTAACTATCTATATCCAAAACCAATTGCAATAAATTGAATAAATTCAAAATATTTTTTAAAATTTATATACAAAACTGTCATTTGAATAGGATGAGTAACTATTCGCAAGTTTCACTCAATTTTAAACTTTTTGCTTCAGATTTCAACAGTTTACAAAACCAGTCTTTATTCCTCCTCTTTCCAATTCTCTCGTTGATTAAAGAAAAACAAAGAATGTCTTTTACTTTTTCTTAATTGAATTAATGGATAGTTTTTGTTCGCTCACTCACTCGCTTACTCATATCAGTTAATATTCTTTACTTGGAAAGTATTCAATTCTGTAACAACTGAACCGACTAGCTCTTACATTAGCCGCAATAAATATGATGATAAACAAATACAAATAGGCTAAAAGCTTGCTAAACTCTCCTTAAGAAACTTAAGTAAATGTATTCTCAAAAGGTTAGAAAGAAGAAGAGGAACAAAAAGTTTTTGTATCGTTTTTACTTTTAAGATAGAAAAGACAAACCAATTTGGTTAAGCTAAAGTCAGAGGAAAAGTCAGAGAAAATTTGACTTTTTAAATATCTTCTGCTCTGCTGCGTCTCCATCTACTTTTCTTTCTTCACAAGACTTTAGGGACAGCATCAGCAAGCAGCACAGCACCGTCCAAAATCCAAACAGAGAGGCAAAATAATCAAAAGGAAAGGAAGAAGAAGATTAAATCGCTTCCATTTTTAGATTTAGTCCTGCTCGTCGGCATTCCTTAATTTTCCTCCTCCAAAAAGCAAATGAAATGAAGAACGAATTAAGAAAAGAAGTCCTCTTTTCTACTTTCTCATTCTTCTTTCTCTCTTTCTCCGAACTTTTTAGAGCCCGCTTGATTTACTCTTGAATCTTGACTTGACACTTTTGTATCAAAAGCCAAACTTCATTGCCAGTACCACCGCTACCGCGTAATTATAGAAATCCCCTTTCTCGTCCTTTATATCTAAAAACGATACCTTTTTTATTATTTCAAGTAGACTTTAAATGAATCGTCGAGCACGTCAGGGGAAGCAGTTACTTTACTTTTACTACACAAAACGATTGCAAAAGATTGTGTGATTCGATGATGATGATGGGCTTTTTATAAGTGCTTAGTAGGTAGTGGTAACGGACTCGGTGAATATAAGGCAATAAAAATAATATCAGCAGAGAGAGAAAGAGAGATCCAATTGCTATCCACATGCCCATTCCCACACACCCACCCACCATCATTGCATTGCCACAGAAAGTAGCAGTTATATTCTTAAATGGCAGCTGTTAGTATTTTAAGTAAAAAGTATCAAAAAGTTTGAATTGGAGTAGTTTGTATCTCCTTTTCTTTTTATATGAAAAAGAAAGAAGGCAAGTCCCCATCATCATCATCGTCAACTTTGTCTCTCTCTTTGAGTCAATTTGTATTCTGGATGAACTTGTGGAATTGAGCCATTTCTGGTTTTGTTTTTTAGTTTTGTTAGGAAGTAGAAAAGAAAGAATTGAAGAGGTATGTCGTGTTGAAGCTGCGGCTATAACGTAACATAACGCATCTGCTGCTGCTTTTTTATCCCATAAGTTACGTTTTAGTATTAAAAGATGGTGATGAAGAAGTGGAAGAAGTAAAAGAAAAAGAAGAAGGGATGGCGAATAGCGAACGATGATGATATTTTACTTTTTGATATTTCCTTTTACTCTACTGCTGACTCCTCCGGCTGACTCTATCTTTCTTTCTCCACTCGGTCTCTTTTTTGAAACCATGTGGGACTCTTTAGGAAGATTTTGCTCTTTGCTCTCTTGCGATCATCATCATGCTGATGAGGATGATGATGATGATGATTCAATGAAAAAGGCATTGAGACAACAAAAACAGCCACATTTAATTAGAAAAAGTTCTTTGTCTGGGAAAGTTATTTAAAAGAAGAGAAGAAGAGGAGCTGCGGAATAAACTGACTAAATTCATCTGCTGCTGCTGCTGCGAGATCTTCCTCTTTCTCTTCATTCTATTAAATACTTTGTCTACTTTTTCTTCTTTATAAGTTCTGCTGCTGTTGATTCTGCTGCTGCTTTTTAATGTAACACATTTCAAACAGGTTTGCCCTTTAATACTGAACTGAAACTATTCTTTCATTCTACTCTTATGGTAGCAGCTCAAGCTCAACTGTTGTTACTACTCTTTTATTAGAATGTGACTCTGACTCTACATCATCAAAAGTACACTAATTGAAATTTCACTTTATAAAACAAAAGGGCACACAGCACTCATGATGATGATGCAAACGAGAAGGGGACCAGGGACAGGCAGTTTAAAAAAGCCAGAAAAGAAAACATTCTTTTCATTAGTGCTTCTAATTCTTGTTTAAAAAGCATCTGCAGTAGCAACAGCTTCATCTCTTTTTTATACATATGCTGTGCTGTGCTCTTTTTTCGTAATTAGTGGTTTTCAATTTGGGAAATTATTTTACAAGCTTACGTTTTACCAGAAACTAGTTTTAAAATAACAGTTTTGATTGAGGTTGCTTAGTTAAATCGTATCAGAATTATTTCAAAAAGGTTGTGGATTGTAATGAACTAATGCGAAGATGATAAAATATTTTTTAATAATTTAAGCATCGATTCACACAGATTCCAGGGCATTGTACCATATTCAATTGTACCTATCATATCATGACTATTCAAACCATTAGAAATTAGCACGTCTTTCTATTTCATAAAACTAGAAAAAATATCTAGCGTACTACCCACATCGATCGTATTAAAACCACTACCGTTTTACTTTCTAATGACAACAAGAACAGTCATAAATGGGATATGAATACAAGACGAAATCATTAAAAAAGCACACCTCAACCTTAACAACAACAACGCAGCAAATCTTTGTCACTTTCAACAACAATATTGAGAAAAAGAATGATCCTATAGGATTACTTTTGTGCTATTATTGCGTATTTTCCTCTTCTGTTTGGGGAAACCTGTCTTCCTTCTCCGCACAACAACGAATAACAAAAATAAAACATTTTTTATTCTGATTCTGTCATTGCATCGCGGCTTTATAAGCAAGGACATGTAGGTGGTCGTGATTGCTATTATTGATATCTTCCAAACGAAACAACGAAAGAGAAGGACAATACGATGATGTCCCCTGATACATTTTTCTTTATTGTTGCATGTTCGTTGTTCCTTCTTCCTATGATAGTCGGTTTTTCTTTTACTTCTCCTTCTCTCTCTCTCTCTCTCTCTCTCTGGATGGATCCTTTTGTATTTTTTGTTTGTATTGTTATGTGATTTCTGCTGATTCCATGATATATAAAATATAAATAAATGAATGGATGAGAAGGATAAACGATGATGCACGTGAATGGATACTTTTTTTCTATTTTTTATTAAAAAAATATTCCACAATTCACATGCAGCCAAGTCAATCCATTGTCACCGCAGTACGGCACGGCAGCGGTAAAAATAAGAAACGTCATAGTCATAAAAGGCAACAAAAATAAATATCACGTTTTTAGTTGGTTTTTTCAGTTACATCAAAAAAAGAGAGAAACTGAAACGGTGGTAGCGGTAGTTATGTTATGATGATGACGGTGACTTTTTCAATTCATTCATTCATTCCTGTTGAATTATTTGGGCATATTTTACGCACGATTTCCTTCCAATTTATGCATCCGACCACGGAAGAGAAGAGAGAGAAAGAACGACTAGGTTGTTGTTGTTGCTGCTGCTGCTGATGATGATGATGATGAAGAGGACGGCAGGATCGTGCAAGTGTCATTTACACGAGAGAAAGAGAAAATACGAAGAAAGCTTCATAAACCCCAAATAGAAAATAAAGTTTTGTGCTCATTCCGAATTGTCTTTGGAGTTACCTTTGGAGTATAAAGTTTACAAATACTAAAATATAAAATGACCGCTGTTGTAATAGTCTAAAACTCATATTGATTAGAAACGGATATGTATGCTTCCGAAAGCCATCATACGCAATGACACATAATATACATCTACTTTACATAAATATCATTTCTATCTCTTTCTCTTTCACACACACAATATAACAATATTTTCCCTTCCTTTCATTCTTTACTTCTTCCATTTGATATTCTTTATAAAGATTCACTATTTTACTTTGCGGTGGTTCCTGTAATGATGACGGTGACAATCCAACCTAGAATAGGACGATATATCGTGATAATATTGCTGCGGGAGCAGAAACAGCAGCAGAAGAGTCATTCATTTTTTATACAGAATTTCCATCATCATGTGTCATTTCCTTTTCTACTTAAACGTTGTCGAAAAAGAAAAGTGAGCAGTCAGCCAAAAATTAAAATAAATCAAAACAGGAGAGAAGAAGTAAAATGCTTTTTTTATAGAAATCAACATCACAAAAGTAATCAAAAATGCACCCTTGCATGCGATGCATGTACGAAAACAGCCCTAAAATTTTATCGTTTCATTAATCGAGGTAACTTTTTAATGCTCATAATGGGTGGAAAGAAAGGAAGGGAACNCATGTACGAAAACAGCCCTAAAATTTTATCGTTTCATTAATCGAGGTAACTTTTTAATGCTCATAATGGGTGGAAAGAAAGGAAGGGAACTGGACTGATTCCTATTTTGATTTCGATTTCGTGAAAATGGATTCGGAGAATCAGTCACATGCACATAAGTTCTGCTACTGCTACAGAGTATTAATATTAATCGTGTAAAATGATGATTATGAGAACGATTCCAGGGGAGATTTCATTTTTTAGATCTTCATTTTTTGGGGTGTGGTGTTGATAGCAGCAGCAGCAGTAGCAGTTTAGTTTGACGGTGGTAGCGGTGGTGAGAGAGAGGACCACTGTGATTTTGTGCGATTGCGATTATGTTAAAATGAGAGATGATGATAACAAGAGCAGGAATAATGAAAGAAAATAGATTAAATTTGAATCCATTCGTTCGTCTATTCGTTTGTCAGTCAGTCAGTGATATTTTTTAAAGGAGAGTTTTGTTAACAGGAACGTAAGAGATGTTCAATTCAAAGTGTGTATGGATGAGGTGGACTTAAATTATGAAAAAGTTAGAAATGGGGTTGGCAGTAGTGGTAATGGTGGTGGTGGTGGAAAGGGGAACAGGAAAGGAGGATTTCCATTCAACCATACGTAAACACAATCTTCTCAATCAGATGATGCATTACTTACGCATAAAAACGCATAAAATTATGCAATATTTATAGCAACGAACGTCCGTCCGCTCAGTCCGCTGCTACTGCTTATTCCAATCTCATCCGTGGCTGTGCCGTGATTTAAATATAATCGTGTGGAGCAGAGCAGACGAAGCAATAATAACAAAACGCAGCAGTCAAATCCATTCATTTTTACTCTCACACGGTTCAATTAGATTTTATACGGAATTAAGTATTCCAAAAGATTACACTTCTTTTTATAGAATAATAATAATTCTGCTGCTGCGTTGCGTTGTAATGTAATACGCCAGCCAAGCCGTGCAGTGGTCCTGCAGGCAAATGGAATATGTACACGGACCATCATAAATTTAATGACTAAACAGAACAGGAATTCGACGATGATGATTGTCTCCTGCTGTTTTTCCTGTGACTGTTGTCATTCAAAATCCTTGAATTGTCTTTACATTTACTATTGAGAAAACGAGAACGAGAAGAGGAGGAGGATAATATTTTAAATTAAGAAGAGAAAATAAATGAAATGTCCATATTAAAAACGTTCAATGTTTTGTCATATGAGTCGTGTGACTTTACTTTACTCCATTATTAGTTTCATGATTTTATCTCCCCCAAAGTTTAAGAAGGTGCATTGGTCAAACCCAATTATTTTAGGATTTATGTCGCAATTTGAGATAAGTTTAGCTGTTAATTTTATGCTGTTAATTTTGTAGTAAAAACTGTATCTAGAAATGATGAAGTGTGTCAGGGATTTTACGGCATTGCATTACTCTTGCAATTTGGAAGGCTGATGCATGATGAACGAGATGAGATAAGCATACATTTTTTCTTTAAATTATGGTATTTATCATCTTTTTATTGTTTTCTTACTTATCAGCACCAAAAAGGAAGAGAACTGCATAAAATTATCACAGAAACAGCAGCAAACACTATTAGTTTAGTGCATCCTCATGATCCTCACCTCTCGATTCACTTCAGTTCACTATTTTTTACAAAAAAAATAATGCGTTTTTATGGAAAGAGCAATTTCCATTCTCTCTATTTATCTCTTTAATCCTATTTATCTCGCTTTTACTAGAGACTGCGTCTATTCGTCAAATTCAGTGGAACTCATCATTAATCAAGTGATTGTAATCATCTTCTTTTATTGTCAACCTCACTCACATCCTCTTTTCGTTCGTTCGTTCGTTCGCTCGCTCGTTGCTGAAAAAGAACTCTTTGGCATCGTTTTGTTCTCTTGATGATGATAATGGAGTAGCAGCAGCAGCAGCAGGAACACAATTCTTTTTTCTTTTTCCTGTAAAGTGAGCGCACGGCACAATCGAGATCACCGCAGTGTAGCAATCATAATCATCCCATCGCTTTCGAGTTGACATTGCATTATAATAGGAACTCTCTGATGAAGAGGATAATGATAATGATGCCGTTTGGCTGTGCTTGGTGACAGTGTAGTAATAATGACTGTGAGTCGTGAGAGAAAATTTGTGAACTATGAAGACCTTTTCTTCAATGTAATTCGAGATGAGAAAGAAAATTACCTTTTAGTGCTAATTTTCTTTCTTTTTATATACTTTGCTGGTTAACTTGGTTGATGTTATCTATCGTTGCTGCTATCGGTTTACTATTTAAAATATTGATAGAAGAACGAGCTAAAAAACGAATGACAATAATATAGTATGCATTGGTTAAAAAGCTAACGATCATTCAAACGTCAATTTAATTAAAATCTAATTTGTGTTGTTTCTCGATCTGTAGATGTCACGGTCATCTGGTTGGTGTAGTCATCCAAAATCGTTCATTACTTGTGCATAGTTCATTTTTTCGAAGTTTTACATAATTTCACAAAACTGCTCTTTTTTGCAAGAGATTGCTACAGACTTACATAATGTGCAAAGTATAGACTGGAGATTAAAACATTAATTGTATCTACATAAGTATACAAATCCTTAACTTTTATAATTTTTAAGAGCGTCTTAGCATCTAAACCGAAAAAGCGAATGAATGAAGTTTCTTGGTTCACTAACATTCTCTTCTCTTGTGTGTGTACGTACGGTATCTTTTTTCAGGACAAATGACCATTGTGGATAAAAAGACAGGCTACTCTTTTCCTTCTTTTTTTGATAAATGGAATGGTAACAGATTGCTCAGGTAAAGCATCGGACATGAAAATGACTATCATTTTTCTCCATCTACTACCAGAAAAAGAAGATAAAACACTGAAGTAAGCAGAACTACTTCATTCTCTTTCTTCTTCTCCGTCTACATTCTGTTTTTTTTCTTTTTCCTTTCTCTTTCTGTCCTCTCTAGAGATGAATCAGTAAAAAACTACAAAGACAATATAAAGTGACTTCTTGGGAGTACATGCTTTCGTAAGAAAAAAGTAGTGGAATGAATACCTTCTTCTCTCTTCCACGTTTTTCTACCTTCTTTTTCTCTTATCCAATATGTATATACCTACCCCTATAACAATAATCTCTGTCTGAGCACTTACTTATAAAAAACACAGAAGAAAGAAGACAATCATCACATATAAACTTGTGTGTCACCATCACCAATCTTTTTTCATAGTCATCCTGTTCATTTTCTTTCTTTCTCCAACAAGAGTAAACAACCACGGCACTGCACTGCAATGCCACGGCATTTTTCTTTCCAGTTATTTGTTAGCCTTCTTAGTTTTTTCTCCTGGATTGGAGCTGAAGTGAGTTGGGATGAGTAAGAAATAAAAGAGATGGATGAATGAAGAGGGAAGGAGGCTAGCTGAATGAAGTCTTTTATATAATGCACATACTTTTCTTTACTGAAACACGAAATACCTTTCGTACTACAGAATGGTTGTTAGTGTGTAAAGCATCCCTTTTCTTATCAGCGTAGCAGTAGCAGCGGTAGAGTAGTATTAGAGCGATGAAAGGAAACATTGTTAAATGAAAAGGTAAAGGGAATGAGACAAGTAAAGAGAAAGTGAAGTCAAATCCAGTTTAGTCTCCTCGTTGAGAAAATAAAAGACTGTCCATTACGGACTGGACTGGAGAGAAGTTAGCAGCAGCAGCACTAGCACAGACTTCTTGCACGGAGATATACACACGTAAACGTAACTAAATTGCATTTCATGAGAAGGAAGAATTTTTTTCGCTTTTTCTTCTTCATTTTCTCTTCTACTCATTCACTCACTCACGTGGGACATTTTAGGTGGATTGGTAAAATAAGGACATATTGCTTGTCGGGGTGGAATGTGAAATGGGGATGGATGGATTGTTTTTCTGTCTCTCTCTCTCTTCCTTCTTCCTCGTTTCTGAGAATTGCCGTGTTTTTCTCTCCTCTGCTGGGACTATGGGACTACCGCCGTAGTAGCATCGTATCATCAAAGAGAAGAAGACCGACCAGACGAAAAAAAACTCCATTTCTTTTTTCCCTAAGTAATGTCGCCTCTTTTTTCTTTCTCTTTTGCTTTCGCTCCTGAATTTTTCTAATTTCTGGAAGTAGACAGGTTTACTTACGTGGTTTAGCTGATAGTGAGTATTTTTTTCTTGCTAAAAAAAGGAAGTAAATTGGTTCCACTTTGTTGTATAATTTTCTCTTTGTGTTATGTGCCTCTGCTGCTGCATGAACAAAGACATTTTTTCCTTGATGATGTTTCATTCTGAAGAAATACTGGAAGCAGAAGAAAGAGACTCATCGGGCTAATAGCACGCGACAACATCAACAAGATTCCTTACAAGAAAAGGTATTAAAATAATGGCTTCGCTTTTACTTTTGCTGAATTGAGCTAAGGTAGAAAACAAAACAAAATAAAATGTCTTTTCTCTTTATAAATAAACCGAAAAGCTAACGATAAGTCGGAGAAAGCGTTGCTGTGA
>JAHZNJ010002459.1:0-18749 GCA_027744475.1 Lepidocyrtus cf. sotoi NNG-2020
AATTAACCTGTATTGCAATCTGCAGTATAGGCTGTGAGCAAAACTACGAGCCTCACCACACACGACGCACCACACACGACGCACGACGCACCAAATTGCATTTCAGAATCCCGGTACAAAAAATCATAAGTTTATCTTTCGATAAACTAATAATATGGAATTTTAACGAAATAAAAATAATTAATTTAAATTTCCCAAAATAGTATGCAATGCAAAGATTAGTGTCGTAATGTAATATTCATTCTCACTCACCCCTATTTATTGCTTTGCTAGTACTAGTAAAATCCTTCATCTCTAGAATTTTCCTTTTATGCACTTTACTCTCATCTGCATCTGCACTTCTACACACTATTACTCCTTTTGCTTGGTCTTAATTTACTCTTTACTTACTCAACTCTCTGCCTGTACATTTTGCATTCACATTCACACGAAAAAACTTTTGAGTTTTTATTTATCGCCTTATATAAATTGTCTGCTTTGTTTTGAGCACCAACCAAGTCAGGAACATTGCATTATAAATTGATTTTCTTTCTGGCTGGCATAATATATTGTATTGTCAAATTATCAAAATAATATTATTGTATTTTTTCATTTCATATTGCATCCGTATATTATTCCGCATCTATGATCTTTTATGCTTTTTTGTTTGAAGTCAATTGTCGAGATCTACCTTACATACGTATTTACAGGTCTGTCTGTACGATTACGGATGCACAAAAGCAAAATGTTTTCTGTTAATTAACCTTTTTTTCAGCCTTATTCAAATGTTACCAAAATCCTCAAAACAAAATATGATCATCATTCGATTATTTCGATTCAATAAGAAAATCCTTTCATTTAAGAAAACAACCCATACAATTCACTAATTCAGTATTAATGCAGTAGTACTACAAAACAGACAATTTTTTGCTTTACATCTATGCAAATATTAGCAACGTGTAACGTGCCGTGCATGTCCTGCACTCTCGAAAGAAGAACCAACACCGTGCACTGTGACTGTGCACATTTCTTCTCCGTCTCGTCTCTCTCCTCTGCTCTTGTCAGCCATATTGAAAGTACGCCCAACAAAAATGATGAAACAAGCCTCTCTCTCTCTTCTGCTATAATCCACAATTTTGACCAGATTTCGTCTAAGCTCAATTCAGTGGCGTAGCCGTATGGTTTTATGAGGAAAATGTTGAACAAAGCAATAAAGACATGGTTTTCTCTTGCTCTAATCTCTAATGCTAAATGAACTGAACTTCACAGAAGGAGCTAGTAAAGAGAGACCACTAGAGACAAGCTACCTCTAGTCTCTACCGTTTGGACTTGAACGGGACAGAGCAGTTTTGAAAAACATAACGAAAGGAAGTCTCATTTAACGCTGCTGGCAAATAATTATCGAACATGTATGGGTTATATGAATTAAAAATATAAAACGAAGTTAGCATAAATGGAAGATAGGAGGAGGACAAAGTCAATGTCATGACTTATAAAGATGACCCAGACCCATTCATCATGATTCTCATCACCAACGCTTGGCCTTAGCATTTTACTTGCACATTGGTAAACAAAAACATCATAGTATATCGGAGTTTCTCACAATTACCATTAAATCTGGTGTATATCTGGAATTCATTCTATCTACGTATAGCTAACAAAATAAATTATAACTCCACCATGCCATGCCGTGGTATTTTTATTATTATCAATTTATTAAATTTTTTTCTAAAAAATGATTGCTCATACGATACGTACATAAAACGTTCTTTGACATGAATTTGTGAACGTAACATTAAAAGATATTTCTATTTCTATAAAACATATTTCCTATTCCCCCAAAAAGTTTACTTAAGCATGGTCCATGGTTGAAACAAAATCATAATAAAAACGGAATTAAATTATGCTGCAAATGCATACATTATAAATCATAGTAGTACACCACGACCACACAGTTGATGAATGATATGATATGAGATCACAATTTGGTTGCTTCAGGTCATCTAAATTAAATTATAAAGACATCTTCAATGTATCTGACGATCCCCTTTCGTAGCAGTGAAAAACCGGTAGATTCGCCTACTTGCTTCAGGTCCTAAATTCTGCTTTTTCGCAAGCGGTCCGACTCCCACAGTAATCTGTGATAAATGATTTCATAACATTTATATTTACAATTTACTCAATACTCCGTTTAAAAATAAAAATACAATAAGGATATATTTGATGATTCATGAACCTGAATATTTGCGAGTAAGTTTTTTCCTTCGTCAATCGAAGTACATTTTCTGTACGCCTATAAAAATGTAAGCAGTTTTAATTTTTTAAATACAGAAAAAGGCTAATTATGTTTTAACAATAATTTTTTTTAATTATTCTATTCTAGGGTAGGAACCTCATATAATTCTCGAGGCGTTCCATATTTTCTAACAATCGCCAAAGCTCTTTCCTGTCCAACCTTTGGAAACTGACAAAGTTGGTCTATCCACAGACTTCTCAATCCTTTTCCTGTGTCTTCTACCAGAATTCCTCCCACAGAATCGGCAACTGCGTACCAGTCAAAATCTGTAGATTTGCTACTTTCTTGTCTGTAGGATCCTCTTACTGCTGTAAAGCGTCCAGAACTGATTTGGCATACTGAGCAAGGAAGACAGACAGTTCATTTTCTTTCTCATAAAATTTATAATTTATATCCGTATTTAATTGCAGCATAATTAATGCGCTTTGAATTGAGGTTCTGTCAATTGTTGGTGAAAATAAATTAAATTAAATTAAATTGAAACAGTATAAACTTCAAATCCAACCACTCGTTTACTACTTTTAACAAATACCTGTTTAACAAAATATTATTTTGATTTGCTTTGCGCTTTTTCTTTCCATTTTCAGGTTTCTCGCTCATCTGTAACCGATCTTTGTACTCTTTCTGCGTTGCTCTTGCCACTTTCCTATAAATAAAGCAACATAAGATTTATTAAAACAATTGTTACGCATATAACATTATTATCAAAGTTGCAGAATAACGTCACGTCGTCGCATATTATGGCGTTAACCTTGAGTAGGCTTCCATGCCCTGAATGAACAGAGTAAACTTTTTTCCTTTGTTCCTTCTCATAAGTTTACCTGCCCACTCAGTTAAAGTTTCGGTGGAAGAGGTCTGCGAATCAGGAGTATCATCGAAGCCATCCACCTCATTTTGGAATAAATGTAAATACTTATCAACCGGGAAAATTATCACCACGTGCTCATCCATTTCTTTCACCATCTTTTCTTGAATCTGGAATGTAAATGAATCATTAAATCGTACATACAATCACAGATATTGTTTTAGCTTATAGTGCTTAGCACAGCTCCACACCGTTTTAAAAGGATAATTCAAACAATAAGCAACCTGAAGGTCCCTTCCAACGAGTTTATACGGCACATTGTGTTCAAAAAGTATGGCGTCCTTTATTAGAGGACTGTCTTCTACTTGGACATTGATCTCCTTGTCCATTAATAGCGAAGCCAACGAGTTTGTGAGAATTTCCTCCGGTATATGCAAGACAATCATCTTTCATTTCCATCAAAGAAAAATCCCAAAACGTTAACCATTTCAGTCCAATTTGAAAACTACCTATGTAAAAAGTAGTAAAGTAAATGTTACAATACAAACAACAAAGCAAAGGTACCTTCTTGGCATCCCCGGGTTTAGGTTTGGGCATCGCAGAGGCTTCGGCACCGCCAGCAGCAACTGCTGAAGATGATTTTGAAGTCGCGGAAAGGGCTTGCGTAACCTTCTTGATGGGACTTACTTTTTTACTATTACCAACTGCAACCTTTGATGTCGCTGATGGCTTAGATCTTTTCGCTTTCTCTTTCTCCTCGTAGGATGTTACTTGTTCTTCAAAACTGGAGTTGGGGCTTTTAGATTTTCGTCGGGACGTTTTGTCCGTTTGGCGCAGTTTCATTTCGGTTAAATAATCATCAAGCGATGAGAATTCTGCATCTTGTAAAAAGTCATCGATTTCCTGCAAATTTTCATCTTCAAATGTACTTCGTTTCTTCTTTTGTAGATGAGTTTGATGGTTGTCATAGACTGATCCAGTCGATTTTTGCTTAGACGAACCCAGGTTTATTTTCTTTGGAGCAGGTGGAGGAGACAAACTCAGCAACGAATTCAGGTCATCATCATCATCGCCAAGATCGGTAGCAGGTTGACTGTTGAAGCCATTAGCTACTTTCCGTTTTGCATTGGTTCCTTCATGTTTTGGTCTGGATCCTATCCCATCATTCTTCCAAGCTGAGAATGGAATCTCCTCCCCACCATCAAGGTCCAGCAGCTCATCGACATCTCCCATTCCAAATCCTACATCACTTTTCATGGATGAGGAGGAGCCTTTCCCCATTTCTTCTAATACTTCGATATCCGAATCAGAATCCATAATCTTTATCTATCAATAAAAGATACTTGTTTTCAAAAATTTATTTCAATCATACATCATATCATAATTAAAACTTTTCGCTAACGTTCAGAAAGAATGGTGAAACAAACTTGACAATGACAATAGAACTTACAAGAATTACACCTATTTCATTTCAGATGGCAGATTCCAGACACCAGATATAGAGAATATTCCAGCATGGAATGATCCTGTCCTAGTTTGCAGTTTGGTAGATATGAATTACTTTTTTCCGATTTATACCGTAATCTTACAGGTCACCTGACGCAGGCAATCGATAAAATAGAATTTAACTAAATAGAAATTAAATTATGCAATCTTACGATTCACTCGCACAAAATAAATTTTAAAAAATTAACGGTTCACATAATGGAGAAAGTAAAAGCGTTTTCGTTATATGCACCTTTGTTTATATGCAATTAATGCAATACACAAGACAACTAGACAATCGAAAAAGTTGATCAAATATCAGCAAAACTGATTCCCGCCACACCACAACAAATGTATGCAGAATCTCACAGTGCACCTTTGCGACGGTGTTGGTCTTTGTTCACCTCACCACCACGCACAGAGCACAACAAGTCGGTCGAGGTCTTCTGCTCAATCTGCTCTAGCTCTGCTTACATTTTGCTCTCTGTGGCTGGTTGAGTGAAATTCAAGTAACAAGCAAACCAAAGAGGTAACAGTAGTATGTATTACCACCAAAAGTACCAATACCAATTACCAATCATCTCAAAATTACTAAAAATTGAACTGTTTCAGCAAAATTTTGATGGTTTTTAGATTTTCTGCCATTCAGTGATTAATTTAAAGGTCTGCTTTACTGATTGTTGGAGCAAGGAAAAGGAAAATACCTATGCCGTCTTTCTAAAGCGAAATCTAAAATCAACGTTAGTCTCACGCTGCCCCATAGTATGCTTTACCTTAAGAAATTAGATAAATTGAATGCAATCACTGCAATAAAATACATTAAAAGGTAAACAATAGAGATTTTAAAATTTTATTAATTTCTAAATAATGAAATATTTATCGTTTATTCAAAATTAGAGAAAATCTAAGAACGCCTTTCGATATTCCTTTCATAAAACTCAACAATGTAATCCTTCGAATTCTGTAGACTTTTCCATAATGCACCATAATCGGTTGACAGGATTTTCTGAACTTATTCATTGCCTTCTTTTCAAAATCATGTGGCCATACATTAGTATGCAACTTCCACGATTCCAGTATCTCCAGTCCACAGTTATACAGCTTTCCGCCAAGATAGAGGAAAACAGCCCATATCACGAATCCCATGAATGTAAGGATGAAGAGTACTAAGAGAGTAGAATAATCTTCTGATTCCCAATGGGTAATCATAAAACAAATTGAAATCATCGTTAGTTTCCTCATGAAACCGTCAACGGGTACTAACAAAACTCCAGAACATGACATGATTCTCTCCTGAATTATAAATGCGCTCATATACATATTCTGTAAATTTCCTGATTTCTTTCTTAGCTTAAAGTCAGATTGATAAATCTTTTTCCCCAAAACTAACTCGTTAGTGACAAAAGGAAGGAAATATAAGCCATAAACTGTGAAGCAAATCAGGAGAAAAAAAATGTAATAGTGTCCAATTAAACTCATGTATAATGTCAAAAGGTGAAGTAGAACAGCTATTCCATTGCGAACAATTGGAGTTAGAGTTGGTGACCCAATAAAAAGAATAGATTGATAGAATACAGGAAAGTTTGGACGCAGAAGGGTAAAAATTTCTGTTAGGATAAATGAATAAGTTAATCCCAATGCAATGCTCACTACCATCAGATCTTTCAGTAAGGTGACCTTGCTGGTGTTCGGATCGTAGTACCCCATATACTTTTCTAGAAATAAATCAAATTAACCATTAAGTAAACAAGCATGACATGGGTACAGACGAGACAGGCATGATAATATTTTTAACTTACTATGAGCATGTCGAATGTATAGTATTAAGGTATTCACTAAGGAAAGAATTTCAGATTGGTCATTTTCGAAAAGCACCAGAAGTCTAATCTGACTATTCAAGGCAACTATTAGTAGAACTACCAGGCAGTAGTTGAATTGTAAACGGTTTCCTTCAAAGTATTTGAATCGTACGCATTGTCCTGCTATGAAACAAAGCCATGTTGTCATTAAAATGTAGTTGAAAATAGAAAAGGTTTTATTCCATTTTGATTTCGATTTTTTAAACAGCTTCCTTTCATTGTCCCAATCAAACGGTTGAATGCCAAAATAGTTAGATAAGGGGATGAACCAACTTAGAAACCTGTTTGCGCGATTACTTAGCATGTTGACAGTTTTATGCTGAATAAAAAGTTACTTTTTGTTGTGCATTTGCTGTTAAATCTTTAAATGCCATCGCGTGGCTAAAAATGTTTTCAATTTTGCAGACAATTTGAATTAAACTAACTATAATGAGCTTTTACTTTTTTTAATCAGTCAGCTACTGTATTTATTTAAAATTCATGCAATCTTGTTACTGTTTAATAAAAAGACACTATCTATTCGGGCATTATGTAGTAAATCAAAATTGGATACATATGTACATCATCATTAAATTTTAAATGTATGTAATAAGGTGCACGTGTTTCATACACGTTAACGTAATAATTTAATTTAAGTAGAAAATGCCAATGGAATTTCAATTAATGATTTGATTAGTCTTTTCGTAAGTCTTAGATTAGCAATCAAAACTACAAAAATGGATTTTCAATTATCTCAAAATTGATTTATTCAGTTGTATATTGTAGGAATGTCATGGCCATGCTACTCATTGCAATGCATAACATATTATTCTAGTTTTCATAATTGTATCGATTTAATTGATTTAATAGAATATTATGAGTCTATCAATTTAACAACCGTGTACATGATGCAATGTGTTTTGATGCAGTTCTTTTCCCATTAAATTTAGCTCTAATGGTGTTATCAAAACCCTTTCTAAAAAAGTAGCACCAAAAATTCGTCTAAACACAAAGTATTTATCATTATCATAAAAATCGCTGTAATTGTAGTAAAATGTTTACTGATTCGGTGGTGTTATATAATGGAGGGTACGATTTAACATAAAATCCAAAATCTGCTTGTATATTATATTTTTATGTCTAGATTAAAACCTCCGAATGTGAAGAATTGAAAATAGAGTAACCGTTTATGTTGACCTTTCTTCCACTACGTCCCATTATTGCTATGCTTTGTCTAAAATCAAAGAAAATCGCAATACACCTTTAGAAATCCCTCTGATAAAATTTAACAAAGTTACTTTTTGGACTTTGTACGCCTTCCCAAAATGCACCATCAATGGTCTACATGCAACTCTAAACTTTTTCATGTCGGTCCTATCGAAATTACTTGGCCACTCATTATTATGCAATTTCCACGATTCCAAAACTTTCAAACCACACTTGTTTAGTTTACCTCCAAGATATAAGAAAAGGGACCAACTGACACAAAGTCCAGATGCCATTACAACGACAAACAGAAGCGTGGTAGGCTCCTCCCGTTTCCAACGTTTAATTACGAAGCAAATTTGAAACATGGAAGCTTTTCTTAAGAGACCGTCAACGTCAACGGGAATGAACAAGAATCCACCGCATGACATTACTCTTTCGTGAATTAAAAGCACACTTGTGTATGCATTTCGAAGGGTTTTTGTATGCTTTCGTAAATTGTCTGTAGATTTGTAAGATTTCTTCCCTACTTGGAGTTCATTAATAACGAAGGGGAGCAAGAACAATCCGTATAAATAGTAGAAAATCATGCAAAGAAAAGCTATGTAACCGTGCATAACTAAATTTACATGGAACATCAATAGCTGAAGTAAAATGGAAGGAAGAATCTTTACCCACCATACCAAAGAGGTTTTTTCATGAATGAAGGACTGAAAAAAGATTGGAAACTCTGGACGAATTGCATTTAAAGCTGTTAAAAGGAAGGTTGACGAGATAACAGTAATAATTACAGCAGCTCCGAATGCGTCTTTCAAAATTGTACCTTTGTTTGTATTTGGGTTATACTTTTTTGGCAGAAACTTCCCTGATAAAAATAGAAAACATTAAATCAATTATAATTGCGGTGATTTGGTTTGTTTTTATGCGGAAAAATTACTAACTACAGCTACTTACGACGTGCGATTTCCAAATACATTATTAGAGCATTTGTTGAGGAAAGTACTCCGTCTTCGTCCAGTATTATAAGGAGCCTTATTTGGCTATTCAAAAGGATAATCGCGGAGAACATTACGCAGTAGTTAAAGTATAAGGGATTTTCATGGAAGTATTTGAATCGAACGCATTGTGCCGCTCCGAAAAAGAACCAAGTGGTTATCAAAATATAGTTTAGGAGAATGCGTTGTTTGTTAGAATGCAATTTAGATTTAATCAGCAACTTTTTGTTTTCGTCCCAATCAAAGGGTTGAATGCCAAGCTTGTTTGATAGAGGAATAAACCAGCTTAAAAAACGATACGCGCGGTTACTTAACATTGTAGGTTTTTTTAAAAAATCCGGGAATGGATAGAAGAAAAATGGACGGTTAAACTGGGCTTTACTTGTGTACTGGGTGATGATACAAACCTGAAAAACTAATGCATAAGTCAATTATATTTTGTTAGTACGTCCGCCCCGTTACTTACGGGTACGACATTTTAGTTTTTATATGTAGCTAATAAATGTGTTTAATTACATAATAGCAAATTTGAGATTTATTACTGAAAATTAGTTGAAAATCAATAGTCTCATTGTCAGTGAGCTTTTAACAAAATTGCAGTTTATTAAGTTTCATCTGTCTTCATAATAACCACAGTATTAGTCGCTCAAACTACAATTACACTTTAATGCTAAATCATTTGTTCATTCGAATTTAAAAATGCCCAATTCCTATGCAATTTAAAGCTATGCAATAAGTACTTATTTATTAGAAAGAATAATTTATAGATGCGCTTAATTTTCATGATGGATGATTAAAAGCACCCTAAATATGCCCACTGAAACCCCCTTAATAAACTTCAATAAGGTGACCTTTCGTATGCGATAAGTTCCCCCGAAATGCAGCATTATAAGTTGACATGACTTTCGAAATTTCTTCATCAGCTTTCTCTGTCCACGAGGCCAGATAGTGTCCATATACTTCCATGAGCTTAGAGTCTTCTTCCCATGAAAATGAAGAAGTCCTCCCATGAACAAAATTATGCACCAAAAGCAGAAAGTAAGAATACTCACCAAGCCCACCAAAAGTGTAATTGCGAGGCTTCTTCTTTCCCAACTTGTGATGAGCATGCAAACAGCAATTATCATGAACTTCCGGGTGAGTGCATCCATTGGAAATATGTAGAGTTCCAAACATTGCAGGAACCTTTCTTGTAAAATGAAAGAGCTTCTGTAAGCATGCCTTAAAGTTGCTGTGTTTGACCTTAGATGGAGAACCGATTTGTAAAATCCTCGACCAAGACAAAGGTCTCGGGCGACGAAGAAAGGGAAATAGCTCGCGTAAATAAAATGAAGGAAGAATACAAAGTAGACAGACATATGACAAATTACAACTACGTAAGTTATATGGAAATGGATAAATATTTTGAAAAGAGGTGAAACCACTTTTTCTTTGAAAACAGAAGATAAAAATATTGGTGCGTTTGGAACAAGTGCATAAAATACAAGGGAAATTATTGCAGTTAGGATTAAATAAAAGAAAGGAAAAATTAACAAGACTTCAGCAAAAATCGAGAATTTAGCTTTGTTTGGATTATAACGGGGAAAGTATTTTTCTGCAAGCAAAAGAGAAAAACTTGAAATTTAAGAATGATTAATTCAAATTTACATATTAAAGCTAATTAAATAAGTTGATTATGACTTAACTGTTTATAAATCTCAAGTAAATTAGAACCCCATTTACGGCAGCTATCGTTTCATCTTGCAAAGCTATGAATATAAACCAAATTCCTTGCACTATAATACAAAGTAGGAAAAATATTAAGACGAGCTTAAATTTGTCTGTGTCGATTTCGTAAAACCAGAATCGGACACACTGGGAAAGCATGAAAAGTGTCCATTGAGTTTGAACTGCGAAATTAAAGTATAACCGACGAAGCTTATGAGATGATTGTCTCATTAGCAAATTATTTTTCTTGTCCCAGGTAAAAGGGAAGGTGCCCATGTAAGACGCCAATGGAATTACAAAATTTAAAAACTTGTACGTACGATGGCTTAACATTGTCGTATTTGATAAAAACAAAAATTCTTTTTAGAAGTGTCAGTATTAACCAATAGAACGGGAACTAGTGAAAACAAAATGACCAATTCGGTTCAATTAACGTTTAACTTTCCGTCGTTTCTTTTGTAATCACTTGAAGACGAGTAGAATTCAGACTAATGTACTACTGTCGAATAGATTAAAAGTTCATTCCAGTCTCGGCAAACTGTTTCAAACCAAAATGAGTGGATAGAGATAGAAAGTCGCAATTTTCCTACGTAAATCCTCCCGGTTATCCAGCTAAATTAAAAGCTAAATTAACTATAATTTCAAACAAGGCCGGAAATCAGTATCTCCATAAATAATCCTTCATTAAAATGAATATAAATTTTACATTGATTACCTATATACTTGAATTGAATTTTTAACGACCATTTTACTCTGCCATAATAATTTTGTATGAAAGTCTCGGTTTACCCCATGTGATGATGTCAAAGTCAATCCAATTAAGAAACGATCGGTTTAAGTAATTTAATAGATCATTATTGCATACGTAGGTGCTCTCATACAATATTATATCTAGCCATTCATTCCTACCTGTAGCTACATTTTGTTTGTGAAGTACACATATCAAATATAATTTCGTATAATATATCATTCATAACGTAACTAATATTTTTTGACATTGTTGAACAAATCGTTCGGTGAAATGGTCAATGACTTAAAACCCTTTATCGCATTAGCCATTTTCATACAACTACAAAGCCCAGTCAAACAGTTTACTCCTATCATCGCCTCAATAATGTTCTCTGATAATTTTCTTTTGTACAGCAAACTTTCTTCGCTCTTTTTTGCTTCATGTATTGGCAATTGGCATTATTATTGTGACCCTCTGTTATTGCAGTCGAGTCGCTCGATTCAATGTAATGCATTTAGTATCTATCTAAGAACAGTGAGTTTTTGCGATACATAGCTCATACATGTACATCTCTTCAAAAACATATGATATTGAATATTTACTGTGTGTGAAACTTAGCTGTGTTGTGCACTTGACATTTGATATTGCAGTTTTGTTTTTGCGAATTTCATATTTTTACAGATTTAGCATTTTGTTACATTGCTTTTTATGCTTCATCGAATTTTATGGTCATCTCACATAAAAAAAGTTGTCAATACAAACAAATGTGGACAAGTTCACGGCAGAGTGAGTGTATAAAAATATTGAAATAAGAGAAGAACTAACAATCTCTAATCGTAATATTCGCAATCAAAATGTGAGAGACTAGTTTTTTTGCTGTTTTGTTATGTGACTTTTGGTAGGCGATGTGATGATAAATAGACAATACCTATTATGCAGCTGGTTTGGGGATCATGAAATGATAAAGGTGATCTCATCATTAAATATAAAATAAAATATACTGCGAATTTCCTCACCCTCTAAAAAGTGTAAACAGGTAGACTCTGAATTTTGCTACATTGCAAGGTTGCTGGCAGTAATGCCAAACGTAATTAAAAGAAGCAAATATCCGCTAAACTTCCAATCCCAATTAAGATGAGAGGGACTTTAATATTCGATAATTTAAATGACATCGTTTACTTAAATTGTTGCACCAAGTTTGTTCTCCACGTGGAAAAGTTGGCAGCAGCCCAAGGGCTTGTTGCCAGTGAACATTCCACTCCTCATGGGGTAAAACTTCAAGAATTTAAATAATTAAAGTATAACTTCAACTTCAGTTTTGACAATAAACGGCTTATTTATTTATTTATTTAATGTTTACGTTTACTGCAGATTTTTAATTTGTATTGACTTTTTTAGAGGGGAAGGCAGCAAATCGATCCGAACATTTTGGTGCAACTATTTTCACCTCTGGTCACATCTCAGAGGTTCATGAGAGAACAGTTTGGAAATCCTTATAATTCTGTCCAGTGCGAAGATGGAACTAATATCGTCTTCCAGGAATTTATGGGGTTCTTGTGCATGCGGATCGGAAATGAAGAGATTACTTACTTAAGGAGAGCTCTTGGAGTCACCATCACTTTTCTTTCATACCTTAGCGGTCCTGATGTCGCCTTGTAATAAACCCCTCCATTTTAAAATGAAATTGTCTTCGAATATATTTACTTTTATTAATTAAAATAGAGACAGTTTTTTTAACTCATCTTATTATGTTTTCAGACTTAAGTATTCGCCTGAACATGCAGAGCTTCTAGATAATTTGCTTACTACGTGGGGAAAACTCTACACATCCGATCAGTCTTTTATGATTGAAGCTGTTGAGCAAATTAACGTTAATCCACAAGTTAATGCAGCACTCATCAAGTCTTTGAAAGACTTCAGTACAAAATTACAAAATCAGTTAAACAGTTTAAGTGTGCACGCGCTAATATTCGTAGAAACTAAATTATTATCATGGTATTCGTGTCGAGGAGCAATCCAATTGGGTTCAGTAGATTTGCTCTTCTTAACTCTATTATGTCAAATGATTGGGGGTGTTGGGGGATCAAATAGAAATAGAGAATTCAGTGAAACGACAACGGCTGATTCAGCGGAGCTTGGAACTTCAGAGTCGGAAACTGGTTCTTTTGGAGGTGGAACAAGTTCTGCTGATGATGAACATTCCATTAGTGAAGATAATTATGAGGAGATTAGTCCTGGTAAGCAAGAAAAATCGTTGGCAAAGTTTTTTTAAACAAAGTGTAAATGAAAAAAATTTTGGATGCCTTATTTTTATTTTTTCTTTCGAAGGTGACGGAGCTTCCTTCTTGATATTACTAAAGTCATTAGATTTGAATGCTTACGTTCCTCAAATAGTTCATGTTGCAGTAATTCAACATGGAATTTATGCAGTATTCGTATGTGAGGTAACTAATCAATTCAGAAAGTTAATTTACCAAATTTACATTTTTTTATTTTTTTTAGTTTAAATCAAGTTAAATCAATCATTTTTTTATTTTCCAGCCTTCAACTAGCAACACCACAACTGCGCTTTCATCCGCTCTACAAATGTCAGTTGAATTTCACGGGAAGTATCGAGACCCTACAACAGATAAACCCTTGTATGACCAAATCGAAGTATTAAATAAGAAAATTCTCGACCTTCTAAAACGACAGAAGAATCTCCAAGTTCGTTCCGAAGTATCGGCGAGATGGGATAGATTTAAGAATGGGTTCCAGCAATTTCTCAAAACGAAAGAGCAAATCACTGTTCAGACATCCCCTCTTGTCGACATATACAGGGAAGCATTTCGAGTTTATTATACGTGGGGAAGTGATAAAACGAAATTGTGTCAAGTTTGGGATTCTATGAAATCCGATGGATTTTGGAACGTATTTTCAACCAGTATAAATCTGGATGTTCGAAGTAACAATTTAGTCAAATACTTGGAAGATTTTCCTGGACTTGTTCATTTCATTTACGTAGATAGAAATAGGCACGTTGTGACCACGCCTTCCTTTGATTATCGGAGAGATGACTCCGTCAGGTTAACGAAAACAAAGGTGGGTTTTTGTGGGTTTATGATGGTATTTAAAATTAACAATTAAATATGGTTTCTGTGTTCTGTGCTAAAAATACTTTGTACAATTTGTGTTGATTTTAGATTTGGGGAATGGTAAAGTTTGCAAGAGAGCACATGCAACAGGGTCATTTCTCTATGATGTGGAAAGATACCGCTTTTAATTATGCGTATTTCCTATGGTTTGAGGACATGACGGTAAACATTTTACTTTAGGACTAAGTGAAAGCAGTTGAGCTTCATTAAATCTAAAATTTAATTAGGTCTAAAAAATGAAAACTACTACTACTTGCAGGGTACTGCCATAAGAGGGAAGCAGCTTGCCATGCCGTGGGAAAATTATCCTATGCCGGGAATTTTGTGTGGCGACTTTTACAAGTATGTACTATTTAGCTTTAGCATAAAAAATGTTTTTCTATTCGAAATTTTGTTAGTTCTAATTTTAGTAGTTACTAATACTAATTCGTTTTGTCTTCCATAGGCGAGTTGTGATGGACTGCTTTCCTGGAACTACTACCTCCAAAATCCGCTGTGTGGAACTTTTCTGCATACATTTAGGCTTAGCAACATCTTCCTGTGTACTAGAACATTCTAAGAGATTAGCAACGAATATTTCGGACGAGGTAGCCGGAAGTAATCCTACAGCGGATTTACTTTAAATTATATTAAGCGGACGGAATTTATGTCTTCGGCTTATTTCCTTACCTTTGATATTATTAGTCTTAATTTTGAGCTTTAATAAAATGTTCAGATGAATACTAATTCCAGTGCAATACACATCATTGTTTATCTCGTTGCATTAAATTGTATTTGAAGGTAAACTGAGATCAACGTATTTACTTATACAAACAAAAAACGCTCTTAATTGTATTTCATTGCTAATCAAATCACTAATTCGTTGGTGTAATAGTAAACTTTCCTTGCACTTGGGAATTTTGCCTCGGACTTCACTTTCTTGTTTTTCTTGTTTTTGAACGTCAAAAAGGGCATAATTGTGAAAGTTTCATAAAAATTTTGCAACCAACATTTTACTTTGTTGCATGCATGAATGTACTTATGCTGTATGCTTATCATTCTCATCTTCTGTATGAGATATATAATCAATACAATCAACGCTATCATCGTTGTCACTTTCTTCGCACTTTTGTTTGCCGATCAATGTTAGTGAATTGGCGCATTTAATGGCAAAGGAAGTAAGTAAGTACATTGATCATTGATGATTGCCAACCGCTTTATATTTTATTGCAGACCTGAATCTGAAAAAAAACGATGCCTTTTACTATTGCATAGCATAACAAACAAATAACAAATCTCTTGCATTTTTAATGCATATAGTAGGAGAGTAGATACACAAAATTTAATGCAATACTCATTTACCAAATGATGATCTAATGGTAAACTACGCAACACAAAACACAATCAAGGTAAACGTTTTTAGGAAAAGAGTTTCTCACGTTGCCCCAAAACATGGGGATGTTTCCTTACTGCGCTGCGCTGCCTGCTCTCTGCTTTCTAACTGTAACTTCTCCACAATTTCTTTATCTAAATGATTATAATATGTATGTAGTAAAAAATTTTTATCAGAGAGAGAGAGAGAGAGAGAGAGAGCGAGAAAAATGTACCGATGTCAGACACAAAAAATATTAATTCTGGACCGGATCCCCTAGTTAAGCCAAAGTTTAAGTAGCCGAGCATTACATTACCGTAAACATAATTTTGTTATCTCTAAACTCTAAAAATCAACGCACAAAAGCTCATGAATGAGCACTCCTGTTAGTTGGTCATTAAATATACGGATTATGGATTATTATTATTATTATTATTCGTCTTTATTGCAGAAATAACATCATATCATAACAAAACATGAGAGCAAGATGTTATGTGGGTTATTAACATCCGTAATGAATTATGTTAGCACTTTGCTTGAAAATAAATTGGAGGGGTTGCAGGAAGAAACAAAGCTAGCCTATTGATTAATAAATCAAAACATTTTTAAAATTAAAAAGTACTTTTCATGACGCATGGGCACACAATCGTACGATAGCGATTGCTCCAGTATGCAGTATTTTACAATGATTTTATGATTTTTAAAGGAGGAAATTAATAGGTTTGACTTGAATGTTCGTAGAGGAGCAGGTGGCAATGGCAGTATGGAACTGACCTTTGATCCTGTGCTGGATTCTTCTTACAGCCATTTTATTGATATTAGTTGTGTCTTTATAAAGCAATTTCCGTTTGCTCGTCTATGTACATGGCTGAAAAACTTTATGCGACAACTATTACAATTTTGCACAATGAATGCATTCTATTCCAATTCCGAATTCCTTACCGTATTCATAATCATCATCAAGTCTACGATTTAGTATGAATGATTAACACATTATCATCATCATCATCTTATCGTTTACATGCATTGATGTCTCCTGCTTTCCATCATCGTTCCTTCCACCCCAATCCACCTTACCCGTTCTTCTTTATCAGGCATCGTTTTTTATTTTGTGCAATAAGATACATCAAACTATCGAACTTCAATTACACAACTTATTTCTTAGGATTCAATTATAATATTACGATTTATAAAATGTTACAGCGAGCCCCGCTACGTTACGCATTGGGTAAGTTCATTTTAAAGAAACTAAAACAATTGTCTATTAAGAGCGAGTATTAGGCAATGACAATGATGGCAATAAGTAAAAGGAAGGATATACATATTAGCCAATTTGTCACGTATGGGTGCTCTTCCTCACAAATACAGTTAAAGAATTACTAATATGAAACTGTACTGCTGCTATTGTGGCATTTTCGGGCTAGAAATTAAAACAGCTTTCAATGTTCAGCAAATCTTGAACAATTATTTTGTGTAGGTATTAGAGTAGTAAGTTAATAAAGTGAAGAAACAAATTTTAGCTAATTGCCTTAATAAGGAAAGGAAGAATGATATTGATTTTGACAAAAGTTTTTGATTTCATAAAAAGAAAATAGAAGTTACTTTAATGATAAAATAGTAGTTATCAAAATCTGTGCAAATAAGTTATAAAATTAGTGACACTATTAAGCGATACGATTGTGTTTTTATGTATTTTGGTATACACTTTTTTAACTCGAACATTAAAAATTAATTGAGTTTGTCTCGTTATAACACGTCAGCAACACACATCAATCAACCAATAATGTTCACACTCACTTAGATACTTAAAATTAGTATTTTGTGATTGTGTAAGTTGTGACTCAAAAAGTAACATATTAGCAAACGCTCAAGGAAAGACAACAGGCAACGCCAAAATATCAGTGGAAGATGCCAATGTTTGTGCTCAATACGCCTGCGCGTTATCCTAATGTAAGCCCTAGTTATGTATATTATTAATAACAGGGGGTGAATTGTGCAGGAAAACGCAAAAATGAATAAAAATCACTTTCACTATAATTGTTTCACAGGATGATGCGGGTAATAAGGAGATAGAGTTCGTAGGATTCGCCGGAAGGTTCTGTCTTTCAGGAGACAACGAGCATTTGCAAGATATTCAAAAGATTGTAAACCAAAGTACTATTAAATTAAATGGCAATAAAGCACCAAACGCAGCAATAGCCACAGGAGAAGACAAAAACACCCCCTCTACTGTTTCCCGTGGTAGAAAACGAAAACGTAGTTTGAAGAAAATCCAATCTTTTCTTAATGATACTGTTCAGCCAGTGGACGTAATAGACTATGCCTCAAGCCCTCCCAATATTGGCAGCCACTCAGCAGATTCCAATTCCAATTATGCAGGTAAGGATGGCAGCAGTACTTCAATGTCCAATATTACAACGGTCCATATGGAACAGGATAATTTGTTTGATCCTTCATGTGTCGGCGATCCAATCTTATTCATTCCCAACGTTGGAGAACCTATTGAAATCGTTGAAGTCCAAACAGTATTGCATGAAGACATGGATGTTTCAACAGAAAATGCAGCAGAAGCTGCTACTTCTGTAATTGCAGATCCTTATGATTTCACTGGATCCCAAGTTTCTACCCCGAACCCGGCATTTGAAGAAGCTTCAATTGGTGATAGACTGCTGAAGCAGTTAAATATCATTAGTGAAAAGAAACCTTCATTATATGATAATTTTTCAGCAGCAGCAACAGCAGCAACAGCGTCCGCGAATTTTAGACTAAATGCAAATGATAATACCTGGCCGATGAATCGCTATCAACCAATACGGTCTACTGTATCAATGCAGGATGATCTTGCGATGCCAGTTTTACGAAGTATGCTGCGAGCTCCCAGTCAACAAGCTTCACAAGCACACGTTCCGGGTTCCTGTAGTTCCGGCTCGAGTACAACCGTAGCCACACCCGACTTACAGACTCATGCAGTTGCAGATGTTGACAACCGACCGATCTCCAATCCACGTAAAATGAAAAATAATATTTATGCTTTAAAATTTATTTTAGCGAATCATTGTGATAGTTAAAATTTATTTTGACCCTTTTTTAAAGCCGGAATCCAATCAAGAGGAAATGCAAATGACATGAATGTTAATACAACGGAGCCGCAAATGCTACCTAATGACGGCAACTCCATGCTACATCAGAACGGATATCAACAGCCGCAGAATTCTGCAAATCA
>JAHZNJ010002460.1:0-13320 GCA_027744475.1 Lepidocyrtus cf. sotoi NNG-2020
AAATTACTGTTTAAGAGAGACAGTGTAAATAGCTGCGTCCAATAAAATATGAATAATTGAGGTTTGAGGTTCGCTATGTAAGCCTTGCATTTACTTGTGCGTAGATTTTTGTTACGAGAGAAGAGAATTTTTCGTCTAGGGGCAGGTGGACAACGCTGCTGACGACGAGGGGACAGAATGAAAACATGAATGAGTAGTTTTTACGTGCTGTTGCTGTTGTAAAATAATATGAGCGAAACAAAGTTGTTTGCTGTAGTTTGTTGGTAACTGGTTAAGGCGATGACGAAATCAAAGAAAAATGTATCTTCCCCTTCTTCTTAATTTTTTTCGCAAGCCTTTTTGCTTTGCAGAAAAATGAATGAATGATGTGCATGTGTATAAAGCCAGGCGCAGTGGACCGCCCACGCCACGATACGATTAGATCAGAGGAGCGTACTCTTCTATTTCTTGGCTCGACTTAAAGTTAACCGAATATAAATAATAAAATATTTTTTTATGTTCTTGACGAGAATTGAGATAAAATATATTTTCGCATGCGGGACAGGCATTAATTTGTGCCATATAGATAGATGCGGACAAGGGATTGTTGTATGAAAAATGTTAATTTGCAATTCATTTGCATGTTTATACACCATTTTAAACTCAATTGTCATCTTGGCTTACGTAGCTTTATATGCTGTCATCACAGTGGATGTAAAAGTGTAGAAAAGAGTTTATTTCGCCAACAGGCTACATGTTTCTGATTAGATAAATCAATGCGCGGGGTAATTATATAGGTACATAATATTTACATTCTTTCTTTCAGAGAAGAGTTTAATTTTTTATGGTTAAACGACAGATAGATATAATAGAGAGAGAATAGTAATATGTGATGGTGAGCACGCGTTTACCAGAACAGTTCAATCAAATCTAAATTTATCATTAAGATACTTAACAGTATTGTTTCAAAGAAGAAAAAAAATCAGGTATTTCTTTCTCGTCGTGATGTGAGTGAGCAAATATCCAACATCTTCTTGATGGGTGACAGCGAAACAGTTTTAATAACGTTTTAGTGCTTTTAGTTCATCTTGTCAAATCCGCGATGAATTCATTCAAATTATAATGTCTTCAAAAATCTGAAATATTTTGTCAGATTCAGCAGGGGACATGGAAAAAAGATAATGGGAAATCGCTATTTTGTTGCCTTTTCCTCATGATGAGCCTCTGATATTAGGATGAAATCAAGAAGAAATTAATGATCACAAAAACGCACGGCATTCCTCCGCCTTCTCCTCTACTTTGTATGTATAGCTCTGCTGTATTATAGCAATAGCAATACTAGGACGGTATCGCACCGTTTTTTTTGTTTAATCAGAATTACCTACTCTTCTTCTTCTTATCAAGTATGAAGAGTGGTCAAACTGGCTTTTGAGACAGGTCAAAAACAGAAATTAATTTGGAATTCACGTTTAATTTTCACAGAAAAGCATACACCACTTTTGTTCGTTCAAAGCCACTACATATAAGCCAGTACCAAAAAATCTTTTCCAACTTTTTAAGTAAGGAAAGAGCTTGGCTTTGCCCAGGCATAATAGTTAATGGTTGGTAATAATTTAAAATTAAAATTCGTAATCATAAGAGAGTTATTTGCATTTTCATTATTTCTCACTTTGAAAAAAGGCGATGTGATGTGATGCGATGCAATGATGCGAGCAGAGTCAAAATCTTTTACTTGAGACAAAAATTGGCTTTAATGCTCGTATATTTATGTAATTATGTACACGTGCTTAATCAAAGTTTCAGATTTTGTTGTGGCAATTCTTCTGCGGAGTAGATAAATACTATACCTAGTTAGATTTTAAACATTACAATTTATTACATTGTTGTATTTTTCTAGGCTTATCCTGAAAATGCCTTGATTAAGGTTAAGCTTCTTCAATTTTAACTTTGACGGTAATCATATTTTTAATCTAATACGTTTTAATGCCATGAAAGAGCAGAGCAGGAGCACCTTAAATAAAAATTCAAAAAGATTACTGTCGTTTAAAAATCAAAACATTACCACCTTAAAAAAATACAATTAAGCTAAGATTTTCTTGCTTATATGAAAAGCATCATTATTTACATCAAACTCATTTTTAAAAGACTTCCGCAGGAAAAGGAGGTTTGTGCCAGTCGCCATCGGCATTGACTGATATTATTATGATGCACTGCTAAAATGTCTTTTAAAAGCCAAAAAATAAATGCATAAATATTCTTTGATTCTTTGGCAAACATTTTGATTTTTTTAGCAAAACCTATGGAAGATGGATTACCATCGATGGATGAAAGATATTCAAGTAAGTAAAGTATAAAATCTTTGCAAAATTTGTATCGTTGGAGTAATAAAAAAGTTTCAGCACAGAAAGGAAGACCACTTTTCTGTTACAAAAATTCTTCGTGTGATTTTAAATTGAGTATAAAAGATCTATTAAGATTACTTTTTGATGGTGGTTGGTAGTTAGTTAGTAAGTTGTAGTAGTACGCAGGTATGTAGATACGACTACAAGACTACATTGTTATATTACTCTCGTGTGTCTTCTTAAATGATCCCTAAAATTGAACGATGGGATCTGTCTGTGCGCGACGTGTGTGTGTTTGTGTAGAAAACCAACCGCAGAATGTGATCCGGCAACTACATAAAATTTTATTACCATAATTTTTTTTGAAAATTGAAAATAAATATGTGTGCGTCCAAAAAGAAAAGAAAAAAATTACCTACTCTTCTGGGACCACTACTGCTATCAAACAACACAAAATTCAAGCCAGTTATTTTATTTTACAGTGTGAATGTGGATGAATGTTTCGTAAAAGCATAAACCTTTCTTCAAGTCGCCGTGGTCGTTTTTGCAGTAGTACAACAGATATTAGTGGTGGCGTGGTTTTTATAGAAAAACTGTATCAGATTTGAATTTGATCTTCTTCGGTAGATAACTTTTCCTGAGCTTTCTCACAGAGTTTTATTTGGAATTGTTCTGTCTATCTTACAGATACCTTTTGATATCGTTTCTGCTGACGCTGCTGCTGGGGTATCATAAAATGATGAGATGCAAGATGCAAGCAGAACTCAAAAATGATTCGAACAGAAAAAATGCTCTTCTTTATTGCATTGCATAAACCACAAAGATTATAATTTTGCAAAATCCAGAGCTACTTTTTTGCTTCTTCGTCTTTTATATTCTATATTGCTGCTGCCGGCAATTGTTAATAGTTTTGCATTATTTTTAAAAAAAATGAGGTCCATGATGGCAATGACGATGGCAAAAATGTTCTTCTTTTTTTTCAAAGTTTGCTTTTACTTTTCAAATAGATTATTCTACCTTACAGTAATGGCAATGTATGGCAATGGGATAGGATTCAACTAACTTCATTTATTTTAGCTCATTCAGAGAACCGCAAGTGTCTTTTTAAAAGCCACCCAAGTTTTATCATAAAAAGATTAAAGCTTGGAGGTATGTATTGTAGTAGAAATGTAGATGTGTTTTTGTTGATGTTTTATACGGTGAAAGAAGAAAGAGTAAAGTAAAACAGAACGACTACCCAACTACTAAAGTGAGTGAGTGATATTGTTATTATGCATATTAAGAGCTGCTTTAAATAAAAAAAGCATTGTGGAGGGAAGTATTTTCTCTTTACTCCTGCTTCTTCTAACATTTGGTTATAATGTGAGGTGTTATTATGCATTTATCAAGTTGATTTGACAGGTAAAGAGGTGCAATTGTCTTTTGTTATATGAAGTGATATAATGTTATGGATGGACTCGTATTATATGAAGCGAAAATGTACCATCATCATCATTATCATCATTGCATTGGTCGCAATTCGATGGAAAAATCGGTGCTGGCGCTGACTAACCTGAAAGAGAAGAAGCCTACCAGCAACATTTATTATTGTCTTCTTCATTTCTTTCTGACTGACTGAGAGAAACTGAATTTTGTAGCGAAATATAATGACTGTGAGATCAGATACCATACTTAACTGTTCAATGATGATTGCATTGCAGGAATAATGATGAGATGCTTTTTTGCCATATTGAAATTCAGCAATCAAGATTTAATGTATAATTACCTAATAAGTGTAGCAGAAACGAAATATAAAAGAGTACAAAATAATATGTATGCTTATTCGCTCGACTCTTTTCTATTTTCATTAAATTTAAAAATGTATTAAAATGAATTCAAATTACCTAATAATTGTCTAGTTAAAATAACGAACACATAATCATAACTCATGGATTCATTCATTAAAAGAAAGTTTAAAAGAAGAAAGAAAGAACAAAATTGTTTGCCATTGCGCATTATTGTAAGTAACTTTCATACAAGACCGAATTTCTAATTTTACGTAAGCTTTAAACTTTAAAGAAATGGAATAGATGTTGTAGTTTTTTGTGCATTTTCAGATATTCTTTTGCATTTTTTATTTATTAAACATTTTAAATAAAATGAGTTAGTTATTTTGAGCTTGCGATTAGCCCATTTAAAGTTGTGCAAACCAAAAGTTTGCAAAAAATAACAAAACTGAATATTACGTTTAAAAACAATTATTTATTGCTCATTCATGCTCACACGAAAGAAATGGAGTAGGTAGTGCAGGTACTTATAAATCAAACGATGAGTTTAGTGAGTGAGGATGGCTTCGTCTCTTTTTTGTTGCGTGCTAATGCCCTTTAGCCCCCAAGCTAAATAATATTTTTACGATTGTCACATCAGAGATTCTCCGACCGACCTCCATACAAGGATGAAATAAAAACATTTTATTTTTAAGGAACTACGTCGTAGCGCAGCGTAGCAAGTGGAAGACATTTTATTTACTAACAAATCAATTGACAAATCTGTTATGAATACAATCAGCCATCATATTATCCGCAGCAGTCGTAAGAACGTGTACTGATAAACAATTACATATTGAAGTTAAATAGTTTTCCAGATGAATTACGTTTCATTCAATATCAAATAATACTCGCATTTATTATTATTGCATAAAACATTTTATAGCATCATGCCACAAATTATGTATGTTTGAAAGGAACAATATTATCAATTCATCTCGACGACTCATCCCATAGTTTTTTTAATTTAAATATAATAAATATGCAAAATATCAGGATCAGTTCGATAAAATAATATAAAATTAAACGACGATTGTGTAACCTTTTATTCAGTTTTTTTTAAATAAAATCGAGATAAATGGTAAAATCAAATATTTAATTGCTGGAAAACTGGAAAGTGGAGAGACAAAATCCTTTCGATACCAAACAAATGCTTATGGGAACAGCAAAACATCGTTGATCGTTGTACATTCTCCGAATGGTCTAGTGAGAGAGAGAGGTTTAGTATTTGCAACGCACTTGCACAATTTACTATATAGTTTCATTATATTTAATCTTTAGACATGTAATTACGATGGCTTTGCAAGCCGACCATTCATATATAGTATTGTATCTACCAGGTCAGTTGAGGTCATTGTCACTTCAGTTACTTGCACACACACGGTGTACTCAACTCACTGTAAATATACAGTACAAATGTTTACAATTTAACTATGCTTGGATTGCTTGCTACCGCTGCTGAATCAAACTATGTTTAAAGAAATTACTACTTGCTGAAGAAAATGATTAGCTCGCACAATTAAATATGATTTACTCATCAATTATTAGCCTTCTACTTCGTTTATATAAGACGACATTTAATGCACGCGCGCTGGTTGTTTATCATAGGTAGAGAAGAAGAGATATGATTAAACAAAAAAAGCTGTACTACTAGACTACTGAAGAAAGCCATTAGTTAAAAACAATAAACAATCAACTAGGTTCTTTCTATACAGATATGTCTGTAGTAAATAAACAAATAAGCTAGCATAATTGCAAAGTACGAAATAAAACAACTAAACGAAAAATGGCTAAAATAATACTTCAACTTTTACTTATAATAATCCAATCCAGAAGATGAGGACTTTTTATAATAATGAACATGAACATGGCTTGCTTGAGTTGCATAATGCAAAATATAATTTCATACAAAGAAAAAAGTATACTACAACAGAGTAATATAAATAAATCGATACGTCTTTTTTCTCTCTCTTTCTCTCTCTAGCTTAATACTTGATGCAATAAATAATAGCATAACGTGATCATGACCTGAAGTGTATGCGATAAAGAAGGCTGAGACAAGATTTTTATAGGCATTTTTCATTCACGTTCCGTTTTTCTTAATGGAAATCCATGCACACTTTTTCTGCTCACTAAAACGTACTTGCTGCTGTTGTGGACGCTCTGCCGCCGCCGCCGCTGTTGTTGCCGTTGCTGCTGCTGATGTGAGTTTTATCTATTCACCGTGGTGGTGGAAAGAAAGTGCATTTCAAAATCTCAACAAACTCAAACACTGCTCATTTTAGACTCTTCGTGGTTTAATGAGAAATACCATCATGTCCGGCACAAGCTCAAGTCCATCGCGAGACTGTTGTTGATGTTGACTGTTGACGATGAAGAGGAACTCTGATTACTCTGATGATGTTGATCATGATGATGATGATGATTACGATGAAAATGGTGATGATTTAGATGTATAATGTTATCTCAGCAAATTCAATAGCACAAGCATAAAAATCTGTTTGCTTTATTATCATAAAATTTCAACGATTTTGTCGTGTCGTGACGGTGAGGAGTTTACTGTTTTAACTTACACTACATACATTAATATCGTATGAAATGAAGAGGATGATGGTATTCTTCTCCAACTCCATCTCCATCTCTCTCGCTCGCTCATCGTCAATAATGCCCCGTTGATATATAGGCATAAAAACTAGAGGTAAAAGGTAGCATTTATGTACAAATGTGAGCTTGAAAAAAAGAAAGAAGAAAGGAAGAAAGAAAATATATACTTGAGAAAATAAGGTGATGAGTGGAATCACTCTTCTGGCGTTGGCCTTTTTTGCTTTTTAATCAAATAATTTAATTCTTCATTTCATCATCATACTTACATTATTATTATTATTACTATAATTCGAGTCTGAGTCTGAAGGAGTACAGGTTGATAGACCTCAGTCAAGTCAGCTCAGCTCAGGTAGCTTAATTCATCATCACATCATGTCCACTTTTAAAACTATCTTCATAAATAAATAAGTTACTTTATATTTCATGCACAATAAAAAAAAATGTTATGATGATAGATGCGTTTTTACCTTGATGTAAGCACTGATTGATTAAGTTCTTCCTCGAAAAAAATAAGCAACAAAATTTTTTTTTCTCTTTATAATTCAACCCAGAAGAACTTTATTACTTTTACTACACAAGAAGGAACAACCACTTGTCTTCAGCTTTTCCATCTGTCGTGTGATGTGTTTATGTTCGTGATAATTAGTAAAATACTGCTTCTGATCTTCTCGTCTTCTTGACCAATGTCCAAAACAATTAAATTTTGGGATTTAAGATTCTGATTGCAGCACGACGGTAATAGCTGAATTTGAGCTCTGGTGGTGGCCTGTCATGATTGCTTTAAAATTTTAATACAAAGTATGAAACATTGTTTTTTAAAACAATTTAATAGTTTGTTTGAATTTCATTTTTTGGTAATCTTTTGGTACTTGTGCTGCATATTTTAGAATGAATCACAAGTTAACCGTTAAAAGTCAATTTTATGCTCCGTCTACAGCAATAGCAATATGTATAGCAATTTATTTAGTGATTTTGAAATTTTTTGTAATAAAAACTTTTTAGATTTCAGAAAGCCTGTTAGAATAAAATGCGCATACATCCTATTCGGATTTGGTTATTAATGTATTAAAATTTAATAAAAAATACACCTTTATAATAATACCTCTTGCATTCCTTCCTTTCATTTCACTTCGACTATGTGGTAGGTAAAAATAACTATGAGGTGGGGGAAAAGTATGAACATAAGTAAAAAGCATGCATCACAAAAAGGTGAAAATTTTCATGCAAGCATTTTTTAAAAAGATTTCCATCTTTCATAACGCAATTATTCTTCAGGTCTCCTTTAATTAGTTGAAATGGTGTTGGAAAATAGTGCTACCGTGTTAATTATATTCAATTTGTGAAAACCTTGCTGTCTGGATATGTAAGTGACAAACAAACCAAGAATAACAATGTATTAAGAGGCGACAGGTAATAATACTACGCTTAAATGACTCTTTCTATACAAAAAATAAGTTTTTTCTCGTTTCTTCTCTACCCCTGCAATAAGGTAAGAAAGAATGTTTCAAATACTTTGGACTTGGGAATCTTGGTTTATATTTGTCATTTTATAAATACTTTTAGGGTACGAGTTCATTTTCCCTTTCCAGTACTACAAATTTTTACCCTTTTGTCACCACACTTGAACTGTCGTGCATAGGTATTTGTACTTATCTAGCAACTTTTAAGATGACGAGAGCAACGAGGGGGGAGGCAAGAAAGAAGTCAGATAAAAAATTTAAGAATGGAATCAGTAGTAGCATGGCAGAGTAGAAGCAAGAACTTTCAATGAGAGATTCAAAAACGCACTTGTTGTTGTGAAGATCAACACAACAATGAGTTTTGTTACCTGCTATTGTAGCATATTCACTACTCGTGTTTGCTCAATCCCTATTGTTGATTGTTGTCAGAAGAGAGAAGATACCGTGAAAAGCAAGATAGATAGATACTGGGATATAGGTGAAAAGCTTACTTTTTCACTGCCAGTCCTGTCCCTGTCGCAAGATTTCCTAGTTTTTTTATTTCATTCTTTCGCTGCAAAGGGGTTATGTGAATATGATGAAGATGAAGATTGAAGATGAAAATGTACAAATGCATAGATATTTCGTGTCCTTATTCTGGTGATTTTTATATGAATATGCTGTGATTTAATTTAACTTGCTTCGTAGGTATATATCGAGCAACAAAAAAACTATGCGTGTTTAATCGGGATAACTTAATTTTGTTATGTGAACATGTAAAATAGTATACTATCCAGCCATTTTTTCGCCATGTCCACTTTACCATCATGTACAACAATTCAGCGATAAAAAAGTATGGTTGTGTTGTTGTGTAGGGTTAAATCGACGGTCAAGAAGAGGATGATTGTATGGTGATGGTAGAAAATAATGATATGATGCTATTGTAGTGATTATGCACCTGTTTGAAAAAAAGACATGCTATCTTCTTTTTCTTCTTCCTTCATACGAAAGAACTGGTGGAGGAAGACTGGCAAAGGGAAGAACAAACTGAATAAGAAAAGAAATTGTTGTGCTGTGTCCAATAATAATACATCATCGGAGGACGGAATGGATAAATTATAGATTATTATTGTGCACATATGCATATTTTAGCCAATTTTAGCAGACTTCTTCTTGGTTTATGATGATGATAGATCACATCACCTCTTTACTTACATCAGATCAGATGTGCATAATACCGAACTGGCCGACAACGCTAATTTTTGTACAAGAAGATCAACAGGTAAGAAGAAGAAGATGAGAGCGAGGGATGATCCACGAACGAAACGACGACGAACAAGGAAGCTTTTATGATATATTGTATGACATGATTTGAATTGAAACGCATAACGCATCATCGTCTGATTTAAAGTTGATAATATGATGGAAAACATATCTCTTCTCTTCTCCTCTGTAATCGTAAAATAATCCCTGCTTATTGCTGGATTGTATGATATGTACGTTAGAATAGAACGTACGTGATGGCTTGATAGACTACAATTTAAAAATTTCAATGGCAGATAATAATTTTGATTTATATTTTGCTACAAATGATTACTCTTTTGTATCTTAAGGAATTTTTTCAGATTAGTTGTTGTTTGGTGTTGTACATCTGTGCTGTGGTACTATTTTACTTTATTATACATTATTATGCAATAATCTTGTCAAACGCTTCGTTAAAAAAGTATCAACATTGCGCATTCTTTGTCAATAAAATGTGTCTTCTTAAAAAACCACAATAAGAAATCAAAGTAGAGCTTCATAATGTTTATTCTATCATCGTCATCATGACAGTTGTAATTTCATGTTAATCCTTTGTCGTATTATTATTATTACCTTACCAGCTTTTGCTTACCACCACCATCATCGTATCCACATCAACGTCATCAAATCACCGAAAGCAAAAAATTAGTCCCCTACTTTTAAAGTACATTATAAACCAATTCATATTTATTGGAAAACGTAGCTTAAGGAAAAGCAAGTTGATAATAATGATGATGATCGCTTAGCTTCAGTTTTAGTTCATGAAAGAGGCAGGTCCTTCTTTTGTGTAAGTTGGTAAAGTATATAACTTACTAGTCCACATCCACATTGATTATTCAGAAACAATTTCTCTCTTAGAATTACGATTTGCTTGCTTTGCGTTTTGAATTGTATGGCGGTGTAGGGTTAATTCTTCATCGTTGCTGTTTTTTTTGCAAAAAAAGAAAACAATGTAGCTTCTTCTATAAGTAATTATATGGCTGAGCAAAGAAACAAGACCGTCGGCATATTTGAGTAAACAACGATGTTTTACAAAATAGAGATCATAAAAAGAGTAAAAGCCTTTCTGAGTACGAACCCATTGATGAAACTATGAAACATACTTTTTTTTGCTACAACGCAACGTGCAACGGATCTCGTTATTCAATTCACTCACTCCACATCGCAGCATTCATTGAGATTTTGTTGAGAAGTTTGATGATGGGCAAATCCATTTATCTGTTTGACGTGCGTGGTTAGGTTACTGTTACTGATTGATGCAGGTTGACACAAAGGCTTATAAAAGAAAACCATTTTTTCTTCATCGATCAATTTCTTATTACTTAAGAAGGCTCAAAAGTTTAATTATATTCAATGTCAGCATCACATCATCCGATTACTTCATTAAAAAATAATTTTATTTTGAAAAGCTGGGTAAATTACTTCGGCGAAGCCTAATTGACTTATTTGCATAGCAGCTGTCGTCACTTTTGCCATTGCTTTGTCCTAATATAATAAACACGAGAAGAGACATTAGATATTTTCCCCAGAGTTCTGGGAGTGTGTCAACAAAATTGGATAAATAGATTATTTTTAAGCTTGAGACAGGCAAAGATTGGAAATGAACTCAAGAAAGAAACTATACAATAAAAAATCAATATGTGACCGCCATGCCATCCTCATCATTACATCGATACATAGTAAATACCTACCTTCCCTGTGGAAAATGAAAAATAAACCTGATAATCTGAATTTGACGCAAAGATGATCAAGAAGTTGATGATATGATGAGGATGAGACAGAAGCAGCAGCAACAGCAGAATACAAACGAGGCATGCACCCGAGCAGAAGATCTCAAGTAAAAATTTCAAAAAAGGCTTAACATTTGCCACTACCATTGCATCGCATAATCATATCATCATTCTCTTTCCTTTATCAGTGTAGTGGCTCGCTTCAACCTCCACCAAGTAAACTACTACGCATTTTACTCAACGAGCCAGTCAGAGAGAAAAAAAAGTGAAACAAGAAGCTTTTTAAGAATGAACGTTTTATTTCACTCTTTTTTTCTCCCTCTCCCTCTCTCTAACTTTTTACTCCTCGCTCAGTTCATTCATAAACAAGTGTCAACCTTTCTGGTCCTTTTATGTCTGTTTGAGTAATATGTTTTATCATCGTTGGATTGGGGATGCTGCTTTGCTTCTGCTGTAAGAAGAAGAAAAAGAAGGAAAAGAAAGAAGGAGTTGTAAATGTAAATCGTTCGTCTTAGATACTGCGCATTCAGAATTACCAATGCTGCTCTTGCTCTTTCTCTCCAAACTCCAAAAAAAATTTTTACACTGTCCCTGTCTGTCCCCTTTGGTGTTTAAGAAGTTTTATACTTTAAACATTATAAAAGCTTTGAAAGCGATATCGGACTATTGGACTTGACTGGACATGACTCCAGGTTGAATTGAAATCAGGAATGCACTACGACGAGTAAAGTGTTTGTTTGTATCTCTTTCAAATAATCTTCTTACAATACACAATAGTACACTTTTATCGTAAAAGAAACAATAAGTTCTTCTGTGCAACGAAAAAGATAAGCTGAATAATGTAATGGTGCCAACACAATGTACATAAAAGAGCATGATTTTTGTTTTAAAAGTTAAGATATGAAAAATGTAAAAGGTAGTGGAAAGTGGAAGTGTTTTTAGTGACCAACCAATATGCAATGCAGGCAATGTCCGTCCACATATTCCTGTAGACGAGTGGAGGAGCTGTTGCGTTGTTGTTATCGTTGTTCATTCATTCATTAAAGTTACTTTACACGGAAGAGGAGAAAGAACAAAGAAAATTGAAAAAAAGAAGAGCAGAAGCTTGTAAAATTTATATCAGTAATAGAGCGAGCTTCTTATATCTCTACAAAAAAAGTATTATAGTTTCAGTTTGTGAGTCAACAATCAACAAAAAGACAACTTCCAACAACAAACGAATCCTTTTCAACTTAAGTTTAGGTGTCTGCCCCAGGAAGAATGAAAGCGTAAAATCACCACCACCACCACACATTTTTCGTTGTTGTTTCTCCAAGAGATAGGTACAGATAAGAAGAATGCCGTATATTGTTGAGTTGACTTCACTTTAACCCTTCATTCTTAGAAGAAGAAGAAGAAGAGGAAAAGCAAAGTTTGATTTTTTTATTTCCGTGACTTGTGCTAGGGCTGGTGATGTTGATGTTGATGATGCAAACATAAAAACTTACAGAAGAAGAAGGAAAAGGGGTAACTTAATAGGGTGCGTTTTTCTTTTCTATCTTTGTGGAAAATAGATAAGGACTCGTAGAAAAAGAAGAAAGCTTCGTATTTGAGTTGAAAAAACAAGAAAATGCTGCTGCACTGTAGCTTACATGTTTGACTTGACTCATTCTTTTACACACTCATGTTTAAAGGATTTTGGGGGTGTTTAAATCTAGAAAGTTTATTATAGTTTTCGACAATTGAACACTTTACAACAGCGCTTATTACAATATGGTTTCTTTTCCACTGTTTTATTATTACGAAGAAAGAGACAATATAAAATATTATTTCTCCTTTGCTTATATGAATACTCTTTCTTACGAATAAAAACAGTCAGCGAAATAGTAAAAGTGAGTTTGCTGTTTGCTGATTGTATTTTTGTGGTGGTGGTGGTGGTGATGGTGAATGGTGATGGTTTGGATTATATATCCATCCACTTATGATAATAGTTGAAGAACAAGTTTTCTCCAGTGAAGTAGAAAGAAGAAAACGAAAGAGAGAGAGACCATTCATTCAAGAATTTTTTTTATATTTTTCATCCGACAAAAAACAAGATGCATTCACAAAACACCACCACCACACCACCACTACAGAGCAG
>JAHZNJ010002461.1:0-12876 GCA_027744475.1 Lepidocyrtus cf. sotoi NNG-2020
AACTTTTAATTATTATTCGTTCTACATCCAGGTTTACAAAATCCATGAGACGTAAATTGTCAGATTGAAGGTTACAACAATAATGCCTCGACGCAGACAAAGTAAATTGCAGTCTGATTCTCAAACTGCGGTCTGGCTTATTTCAATGATGGATACGGAAGCCGAATCGAATAAAACACGTGAGCGCAGCGAAATTCTACATGACATTGCGTGGGGGAAAAGACCAAGCGTCAACAAAATCATCACTCCAAAGCCCCAGAAGGAAACGAAGACAAGAATTAAAGGGCCTGCGTCTGTCAACTTCTTTTCCCAAGCACTCGAGTTTTCAGTTCTCTTCTTTGTTATGTTAACAATCACTCTGAGCGTTGCCAAAGTCTTGAAGTTGAAATACTTCTTATATTATGGTAAACGTGAAGCTGGTGGGTCTGAAGAAGACGGAACTGATGATGAAACTCAGGATGGATGGTGGTTGGGGTAATGAGTTCGGAGTCGGAGACGAGTGGACAGATCCCTGAAATATTGTGGCTTTGTGATTAAGATTACCTTTCTTTTGGTATATATGTATTCTATTAAAATATTGCCCCAAGATAATCTGAATTAAAACCAATTTACTGGTTCATATTTAGAAAACAACAAGATCATTACTCAAACTCTTATTTTCTAATCCATAATGGCATTTTCTTTATTTTCATCCGATAAATAAAAGTATGTACATCCGAATCACATAATATTTAAGTTGTAAAAGTTTGCTATATATCGAGCTACAATTTCGAAAGTCATCTACTAGAACATCACCGTGACTGACTATGAGCATTATTATTTGCATGAAAATAGGAAAACACCTACTTTCTCTCCGCTTTTTCTAATCTATCTTTCTTTTTTCTTTCTATCTTTTTTTGTAATATTTCTCTCGATGTAAAAAGCATTCATCTTCATCTAAAAATAGTGTTTAAACTTTAAGTATTCGGTAACAAACAGTATTTATTAGATCTTTAACTTTCTTTCACTCACTTTCTATCAAAAAATAACTTGTAAAAGTACAGTTTAACTGTAGATTTTATTGCAACGAAACTTATTAAGTCTAGTCAGTACGTAATACTAATACTGGTAACTTTTGTAAATAGTGAACATTAGCATAAATACACATATATTTTTCTGCTTAATAAAATAATGCGCTAAGAAGTGTATTGGATTTTAGATAGGATTCAGTCGTACTCCGAGCCAATGCTGATGGAAAGGGAATCACTATCAATGAAAGTTTCGTGATACCAAGTGTTTGTTTCCAAAAATACTGAAATTACAGAGAGGAATCCAGTTTTAAAATAAAACCCGTATTTATGACTTTCTGTCTTTAACAGTAATGATAAATAAAGTTTTATTTCAGCTTACGTAAATCTCCTGGATAAATAGTGAATGTGACAGATTCTGGACAAACAGATTCACATTCCGGTGGAGGATGAAGTATCCATCTAATAGTAAGATAGAAATATCGCAATTTATAGTCAACTTATTAACATTTAAGTTTCCGTTATGAGTATTCAGTCTAGATTTATAAAAATTAAACGCACCGTTTGACTCCAGAAAGTTGAGCCTGCCACGAAGGCCTCTTCACGTAATCGATCTGTAATTGAGAGAAAAATATAATTTAGCTGAAAAAAATAACTTGATCCCAGAATTAAAAATAATACAACTAAATATTAACTGACATGCATTGATGCACCAAGTCCTGGCGATCCTATAAAAATCCAATCGATTGCTGAAGAACTGGAATCATCAGGGAGAAAGTCCGGTCGCGGGAAGAGTTCTCTGAGCTTTGCAGCTACTCCCGGATGGCAGTTGCTCCTACAAAGCCATACGAAAAAACGAAACTTCAATTCAAATATTATCTTTTCTCTATCTTTAACCCTTAATTGCATTTACATATTAAAAAGCTGTATTGCTTACCATCCGATATACCATGGCTCATCCCATGTCGAATTCTCCGAGATTTTCTCAAATGCCTCTCTCAAACTAGTAAAAGGAGATCGAAACGGTAAAAACTGACATTCTTCGGAGACTGCGTCCACTCCACCGGGCTCTGATTGAAAAATTTCCTTTAAATTGTGGAAATTAAAACCGGTTGGCATTCCCCCAGTTTTTCCTCCTCCTCGAATTATTACAGGCTTTGATAAGTAAGCCACCTTGGCGAATTCAGTCTTCTGAGGAGTATCCTTCATCTCAATGATAATGCTGTTAGAGCCGTTTTCCGCTGCTGTTTCCAGTTTTTGATCGTTGCAAAACCCACAGTCTGCCACGGGTCTTGTCATCTCCATTAAAATTGGATGTGCTGGAAGCAGACAGCGTTTCTCTTGCAAGGAAGGGAAATATAGTAATGGATTCACATCCAGTAAATGGCAAATACCGATATGTCCGCAGAGTGCAATCACAGTTAAAAATATTAAGTAAATGCCATAACGAAGCAATGTCGAAGTACGAGAGCTTCCTGTTGAAGATTTCTCTCCGTCGTCGCCTTCTTCATGCTCGTCGTCGTCATCGTCAGAAGTGTAACTTCCATCACTGCCACTACTACCATCTTCTTCCCCTTCCTTTGTGTTCACAGGAGTTTCAATTTTTTCAGGGAATGCGTGACCCCGTTCCTTGAAAAAGCCCTCAACTTCTCCTCGATTGCTCAGAAACTTTTCCACGTCGTCGATCGAAGTTCCACTGCTGTACAATGTTATTGCATGATTTAGCAAAAGATTGTATAACTGAGATTCACTGGAATCTTCGACTTCCTCAACTGTACTGTGAGGTAGAATGACTTCTTGATCTTCTTCATTATTAGCTTCCAGCAGTTTATCGAATGGGATTGTCATTTTATCATTTGCATTTGCATAAGAAACTCTGGAAATGAATACAATTTAATTTGTCAACTTAATTTTCATTTTGGATATGAATACTGAAAGCGAGTTTACTGATATGTACAGAGCAGAGAGGAAAGAAAGAATCTAGATTTAGTAGATTCTATAGATGAAACTGAATTTATTGTGAGGAGCAGATGATCCTTCCGCTATTGTTTCCTGCTGCTGGTATTATGGTGTTTTTTATATGTATGAAGCTCTACATAGGTTTTGTTTTTGGTGACTGCTGCTGACTGCACGACAACCTTACTCACCTAACCCACACCCCATCCACACGCACTACTGCCACTACCACCCAAGTATTGCACCCAACCAGGATAAAAAAGAAAGGGTTTTCTTTTGTTTTGCATGATGTGATCGTGTCTTACGAAGCAGAGGAATTGCGTATTGTGTGTAACATTGGAGGTAGAATGAGTTTTCAGTGCAAAATTTCCAATCATTTGCATAATTCCCGTGTGTTGATTTGCATACTGATTTTGATTTTCAAATTCAAACCCTTCTTTGGTTTTTCATCATCGTCGTAGCCAATCTGCAATTTGAAAGACGTTTTGCTTGTCTGAAAATGGAAGTGGAACGAGAAGGAATATAAAATCTTTGCTTTGGGTATAAATCTGCATTAAATGTAAAACAACAAACTAGCTGTGTGACATGCTTATACCTTATGCTAAACTTAACTACACCTGGCCAAAAGTAAGAGTAAGTAAAAACGTTATGTAATATCAAAAGTAGTACTAATTAAAGATAGGAACAAATTATTCAAATGGATGATAAGAATATGGATGAATTATTTCCTAAAATTAAAATGTCTTGATTTAACCTTAACCAACTGTCGCAACAGTCACAAGACCCAACCTTCACACCAAATTAGTCATTATCTATATTCAATTAAATTAACACTTTGTATACAATAGTATACATGAGATTGTAAATGTCAATATCGTAGAATTTTATTCATTATCATTAAGATATGGTTGAAGTGAACAATAATTAACGAATACGAGCAAAAGCTGAATGTCGAGCGGGATCCACTCCTGTCATGTATGTGTTGCTGCTCTAAAGAAACTTTTTCGAATAATTATTTCATTAGTTAAACCTCAATGAAATGGTTTATACAATGCAGTTAAGCTTAAATTTTACGTTTCACATATTCGGATAGCATCCAACTTTTACTCACAATCATTAGTGTCATTATGGGTGTGCTCGCCAAGGGCAATTAAAGGTACAGCCGGGCGTCTCATAGCGGATACCCTGATCTTCTGTTTCTTCCGTTCGATTTCCTTTTCTCCAGGAAGATATCCTTGGGAGTCCACGTTGTAAACTTTATTATTGTATTCATCCACCTTTTTTCTGTACTCTCTACTGCCAAGATAAACAATTCTCGAGTTTGGCCGATCGCCTTTGGACGTGCCAAACTTAATTGCGCTCATGTTAAACTTGTCGGTTGTTGTCATCTGAAATGCAGACGTGGAGCCTGATTCATCTTGAAACGCTGGACCGGCCGCATGACATGCAATGGGAACCTGCATCGGTCTTTTATTAGGCTCCATTTCCGGGAGTCCTTTGAGCTAGGAAAAGAAAAATTGCTTTGAAAAATTTAACGATAAGTTATTTTGTATTGATTTGACAAAACTTTAAATTAATATTTTTCTCTGCACATTTGGCACATAAAGAATATGGCAAGCTCCTGTATGGTCAACCAACAATGTCGTAAACGTGATTGTGTTGCTTCCATTCTGTATAAACTTTGCTTCCTCTACTGTCAATTTGAGATTTATATAAAAGGCATCCACCGGTGGGTTAAAATTTAGTGTGGCTACTGATGGATACATGTTATAATTAAGGTTTGGAGACTCTTCACATTCCAGTACTGCACTAGAAGTGAGTCCCGGATTTTTGTAGAGCTCTTGAATTCCGATCCTCCCTTTACCGTATGAAGTGTGACCCTTAGCCTCGCATGGGATTTGCTCAGCTATTCGTCCCAAAACTCTATTCTGATTGTCGGTCATTTGCAACATCGCATGTTTAATTTGAAATAACGAGCCTTTTTCTATTGAGTGGGGGGTTGGAACGATATCTGGATATGAAATCAACCTTTGTAAATATTTTTTTTACATTTCGCAACAAGTTTGTTGATCTGGATTTACTTTATATATTATGATGAAGACCTATGTGTAGCCATTGATCCATTTTAAAAGGCATTTTTGTTATGTCCATTTGAAGTTGGTCAGAAACACTGTCTACTTTTGAAATCACTGCTTCGTCGGAATCGCATTTGTGTTCTGTAAAGAAAGCAGGCTGATAGCAGAACAATAACGAAGTTTGTTTTTCTTCGGATATCTGGTTACTTCCAGTTTCTTCCGTCTTCTGGTTAGCCGTTAAAAAACCTCCTCCTCCAAACCCCCCAAACCAGTTTCTGCAATCGCATATCGGATAGAATAGCACTAGAAATATCGCTACAACTGAAGCAGTGACAGTTAACCGCATGTTTGTCTTTAAGTTAAACCTAGGTACGAGTACATGTACATACTTTATTTTGCATCGAATTTTTATTAATTCTGCTTTGTAGCAAGTCAATTCAAGTTCAAGTTCAAAAGGAGATCAAAAACGCTTCCTTCCATTTCCAGCTTCTGTGCTCACCGTTATGGGAAAAGTTACCAGCAGTTACGTACATTAAAACTCACACGTGGAAACATTTTTTTATTAAATTTCACGTGTCCATAATTTTGGACCAATTATGGGAACTTCCGACATTTTTAAAAGTATAATTGAAAAACGCAGATGCATATAAAAACTTTATCATTATCATGCTGCTGAAATGTTCCCAATTTCTAATGTAAGAACTTTTATTAAAAGCGGACAATGTATGATAATTACCGAGCCTGCTCGCTGCGCGTTTTCTTCCTATGCATTTCTTGAATTACATACTTTTAGTTAAGCAAATGTGCTTAATTTTTGGGATGATGCGAATGCGACTGATAACTGACAACGGATCATTTTGATAATTTAACCCATTAAATTAACAAAATTATATAAACTAGCATCAAATACTTAGGTAATGTGTATATTATCATGTGTCTGGCTGCCAAATTTTTCCCACGGTTGACTAAATTTCTTTTGTTTCATTATACTTTATAACATTTCTGTATTACTTGCAATAAATCCCCAGATATGAATATGAGTCATATTATTTTACTAAATATTTTACATTTCGCTAATCTTGCACGAAGTAGCACACGAGTATGTATGCATACGTGATTTGGTTAAACTGATCTTTTTTATATATATTTTGGGAACAGAACAGTGGTTGACCTCTGCCTTTTGTGAGATACTCTCTGACCTTCAATGTTTATGATTTCAATCATCTCTTCCTTCCAAATCCAAATAAAACCTAATCTAAAGTCGAAACGTTTTGATTTTTCCTCAAATTATTTCAAATTTTGATGATCTTCTTCATATCAAACCAATTCCGATTGTAATTTATCAAAGATTTTATGGAATGCTTTGATTTTGTTTATACATATTGTAAAGTCCCTCACGAACCACATTGCAGTTTGCAGACACGCATGTCCGTCTGAGTCTGAGAGATCATTCATTTATGATTATCCTCTTGATGGGATGCGATGCAAACATTACGCAACTTTAGTAACTTACTAACCACATAAACAATATAATTCTGTTTACTAACGTACCTAAGTAAGTATATTATCTTTCAAATGCCTAAAATGCTTCAAGTATCAAAGTAATCTTTGCTGCGGATGCACTACAATAATACGTACATTATTTTTCATCAGGTATAAGCAATTAAGCTTGTAATATTTTTTGGCAATCACAAAAAAAAAGTCTAAAATTCCAAATGTTGCTTAAACAAACCACCAACCGACCAAGCCAGAAAATTTTCCTATTCTTACTCAAAATATTTTAGCAAAAAAGCTAATGTTGCGTTGGATTGTGGATATTTGTTGAAATGACGCTTTATATGATAGCGAAGCATGAAATGGCGACGTCGATGCGCGGTGTGACTGTGACCTGCCTTGGTGTTGTTTTGTTAATCTTCAATGTAAAAAGGGGTCCTTCTGTTTTACATCTTATCATATGCATGGTTAAGTGAAGCTCACATGTCAGCGCGTACATGCATAAGGTGTACTTGTACATTCGATAACATGAGCGTTACTACACGCTCTGGCTGGTTACCTGCAAACGAAGGATCGCAAAAATGATCTACTACAGGTAAGTGCTAAATGAGATGAAGCCAAGATGGGATAAAATGATGAAGCTCATTAAGCGTCAAGTAACCCCTTCAAGGGTCCTGAATTTTGTCCAAGGACTACATTTTTAGTGCAGCAAAGTAAAAAATAGCGTCATACATAACAATGTCATCTCGTAAATGTTACTTATCTTTATCTTGTTATGTCATTTGCATTCTCTCCTGTTCAAGAAACATAAAACATACATTGAATCTACTTGACACAAAAAATTTGTGATGTCTGCATGTTATTCACTTCACAGACCGTATATTGTTGAAAGGAAGCGGAGGGGCTGTTAGAAGTGAAGCAGGAGAGAGATGAGATAATATAATTATTGTGGTTTGTGTATCATTCAATGTTCAGCAAAAAATATTTACGAAAGTTCTTGCAAAATATATATTTTTTTCTGAAAATTTACAAAAGGTGAATGTTTTTAGTGCTAGTTTTCTCAAGTTTTACAAGAATTCTTAATATCGCCATCAGCCATCATGTCTAAAGGTCCAGGACCTTACCAACCTTTGAATAGAGAGGGTATGAGTATGGGTAGAAGTGCTGATGACCCTCCACCCTATTCAGAAGTCGATCCGACCAGCATAACCGATGATACTGCGAGTGCTCCAGTTCCATCTATACCATATACACATGATATAGATCACATTTTAAGAGCACGAGGTAAGCTTTTGCCAGTACCAGTAAAATTGCAATTCAGCTATTTTTCCAGTATTAATAGTTTTCTTTGATTAAATAAGGTTCTACGATAGGGAATCCCTCATCCGAAGTAGCGTCAGTGGTTACGGATATCGAACCAGTCGCAGCAGTCGTGACGCGAGGAGTTCCTCTAGCTTCCAAATCAATCGACGTTGTTTGCCCTCACTGTCATAATGAAATCAGAACTTCGATTGAGAAACGCCCTGGACTTTTAGCATACCTGTAAAAAACCAACCTTATCTTAACTTTTACTAATTAATTATTAATGGACCGTTGCATTTTTATTAATTTCCTTTAAGTAAGTATATATAATTTTTAATTACGGTAATTATTACATAGATCCGGAGCTGTTATGGCCTGTCTCTGTTGCTTCTGCGGTTGTTGTCTGATACCTTGTTGCATAGAAGAGTGCATGGAAGTCAAACACACTTGTCCAAACTGTGACGGATTGATTGGGAAATATCGTTTGTAAAACCGGTTTCTTCATTTTTGCTTTGCATTTTTAATAAAAATTTTCAAACTTACTGAAAACTAATTTTTTAATGTTTAAAGTTAAACCTTATGTAAAAAACCATAAATTATTCCTGTAATTAAAATATTAAAATCATATAAAGTATAATATTATGTAAGTGCATCTTTTACTTTTTTTATAAGATGGATTGCGCAAGTTTATCTAAAGTTACACAGTTTCCTACATATTTATTGCATGCAGCAGCAAAATATTTACATACTGGAATTACATCATTAATTAATGTGTAATGGAAATGGAACTTGATTTTTTTACTTAATTTATTTGAAGGAAATCTCAAAGCATCTCTTGCTGCATGTCCTGTTTGCAACCTTTTTCGTCTTGTCGGTTTGCATCAGTAACAGCGTAATGGGCTGCTGACAGTGCTGCTGACCTGCCTGGAAGAAGCAAATTATCTCTTTTTTAAACTCTTTCAATCAAAATGAATCACTCAGCAAGTGATGCTTCGTGATGATGTCTTTCTTATCATTTTTATTAATTCAATTCAACATTCAACTTGAAACCATTCATGTCATCATCACATTACATAAAAATCTAATCTTTTATTATAATCCTGTATTAGTGACTGAGAGACTCGCTCACTCGTGTGCAACCTTCATTTGACATTCCCACATAGCATTGTAATGAAAGAAAAATGTATCAATTGGAAACAAAATTACATAGATAATCAATCTGTTAAAATTCAAATCAACGAAAGACCACTTCCATAAATTATGTTTCTATTCGTATATTCTATTCTAATAAAAAATACAATAGTGCAGTGCAATGGCATGCATTTAGGTTGAGGAACTTGCCGACCTTCAAGCAAACGAATAACGATTAGATTTTAGATTAGGTCGCCCGTGCCTATTCAAAGTTTCGTTGGCTTTCAAATAACTTTCAGAAGATAACATTTTAATGAGCTGTAAGTTGTTTTTAGTAACAAACGTAGATTAAAACTTTACCACAGATTTTACCAATATTCTAGATTGGATCATGTCTAGTTTTATAATGACAACAATTTTTCCTTTCCAGTTTTTAAACAAAAATTTCAATCAAGAAATTGATTTTCATTTTACACCGCAATGTTGTTTGTACAATGTATATGTAGCAATTCTCTTGAATAATTAGGTCGCCCGTGCCTATTCAAAGTTTCGTTGGCTTTCAAATAACTTTCAGAAGATAAAATGAGCTGTAAGTTGTTTTTAGTAACAAACGTAGTTTAAAACTTTACCACAGATTTTACCAATTCTAGATTAGATCATGTCTAGTTTTATAATGACAACAATTTTTCCCTTCCAGTTTTTAAACAAAAATTTCAATCAAGAAATCGATTTTCATTTTACACCGCAATGTTGTTTGTACAATGTATATGTAGCAATTCTCTTGAATATTGATGACAAGTTCCTTTTGTAATGTCCAATTAAAGTCAAATACTACGCTTTTATCCTTAATTTATTCACCTTTTGGAAACCCAAGCATGAAAAAATTCCTCGTGTGTGTGTACCATTTTTTGTTCATTCAACTTTCTAAAAAAACCGGAGAGTGCCTATTTATACTTACATTTTAGTTTAATCGTTTTTGGCTTTGGATTTAGAGAAATAGAAGCCTTTATGAGAAATTAAAACTAGTAAGAAGATGATGAACAAGTTCTTCTTGGAGACAACCCCGATGATTTTCCAGCCTTTTGTAGTGTCATGCTCCTGTCCAATCAAGTGCAGAACGACTTCGTAATATATTTCGAATTTTCCTTGTTGCTAGCTCTGGATTAGGATTCCTGCAATTTAATAATTGCAATTACGTAAATGTAAATGTACTGCGGTCATTGCTCGTTCTAATACTTGTACTCTTCGTGATTTCTTTTTTTGGTAATGATAATCCCTTTGGAGGACTAACAAAATGAGAATGCACAATTGATTTTTCGTTTAAAAAAACTGGTTGAGCCTAAAAGTTCTCCGCATTTTAGATTTTAGTATGCTCTTCATTATTACATAATAATAATCGATCATTTTTTACAAATTGGTTGTAGTTTTGACCTTGCATTTATATTACTTGGCTAATAAGTCTAAATATTGTAGACTTGTAGATTTGTCATTCATAAGGCGTACACAATGCAATAAGCTGAACCGAGAGATTTTGACTTACACCTATGCCCACAAGATAGACTTGTTGGCAAAGCTTACACTCACTTGAAGCGCAATATGGAGGTTTTTCGTCTCAAAGATATAATTTTAGGCTTGTTAGACAAGTCATAAATATGCCTGAAAGCATTTTTTAGAAGTTTATCTTCGCAGATCTTCTTGATTAAAACTGGAATCGAAGGAGTTGCTTCTAAACGGTAATTGTCCAGCTTCGGCAAGTTTTCCAAGACGTGATGAGATTTCGTTTGTCTCACTCATTTGAAAATTGCAGTGCAACACATTTTTACAAATGCTTAATTATTTCAGAGATACTTGTCTATGATAGTACAGTACAACTATACAACTATTAAGACGTATAGTTGAATGTAAATTGCACAGATATTTTTTGTTACTTTTTGCTTTGATGTTACAAGCTTGAAAAATCTACCTGGCATTTTCTTTATTACTAGAAGAAGACTGTGTAACCAGTTTGATTTTTAAGTGGAACCATAACTAGAATTATCAAAAACATGTTTTAGTAAATCTGTCTAAAAAGGTCAGTCTGGTTAAGACAGGATTCAATTGAGTTTTCAGGTACTTCTTTTAGTAATTTCTAAATTATTAGAAGATTATTGCGCAGAATCTATAAGTAATCTTGCCCAATCATTGAAATTTCATTGAAAGTTGTCAATTCTGAAACGCAAAATTCAAGAGTGTGCCTAATGGCAATCAAGGTTTAGGTGTTTTAGTTAGGGTTTTAAACGTGCATGCAATTTTGGATGAAAGGTCAAGAAAATAGAATCCAAGCAATTTTCAGACTGGCACTTGGCAATCTTGGCATCTACAGACAATTTTTTATAGTTAATTAAGCGAACAAAAACTATTTGTTTAGCATTTCTGTGGCGTTGGTATAATGTTTTTACAAAACGTCCATCTTTGCGTGTAATCATGCAATTCGAAACGATCATTCAACTTTTTGCAATCTTAAAAAAATCATTTCATATTTCGTTAATTGCTTTTACTTCTCCAGACTTCATTATATTAGACTTGAGGCATTTCATATTTGCCAACTCTTCGATTTAAAGCTGCAATTTACCACATTTTTGTCAGTCAACATAAACATATTATGGAAAATAAAAATCAACACGCGTACAAGTACATAATAGTACTTAACGCTAATTAATTATTAGTTTCAGTTCAACCATCTCGCATATGAAACCTATTTGGGAAATCGCAATAATACATAATATTTACACCTACTAGTATTGTACGAAAAAACACCCCAGTTGAATTGAAAACAATTATATTATCTATGAAGGACCTTTTTTGCAGATTTAGGTTTAACAAAAGAAATGTTATTCTCATTTTGCTAGTCAGCCACCTTGTTTTTGCCCGAAGTAGTTTTCCTAAGAATTTTCTCATCATACTATCCGATTCAGTGAGAACTTTTATTATGAGTGATTCACAGTTATGAGATGCCCATTTAGAAATTGTGCAATTAACTCACAGAGTTTTACACACCAAGCAAGTATTTTCATTTTTGTCCAGTAATATGAAATAAATCGGTCATGGTATAATTAGCAGAAACTTATTACTTCCTTACCTTAAGCCATATCATTGCAACTTTGTTTTGTATCCTTTTCCGATTCGATGTGAAGCTAATATTATTTCTTTTCTAGACCAGGATATCTTCTATGTGAAGAAGGCATTTAGAAAATATCTGTGAACGTTGGGTATGGTAAAGTCAAATAAAAGAAATGCATTTTTTATATTTTATTTCATGAATAGAGAAACAAAGATTATTTGAGCTGATAGTACTAATCGGATCACATCAAACAGTCCCATCCCATAAAACCACCCTATCATTGAAAGAATACAACAGCTCCATTATTTTTATAGAAATTATCAATAAGCAAAACAATTTAATGCACTCTACCCTGGGAAAAGTCTATTTATGATGACAGAAAAACAAGCAAAGCTTCAGAATTATATTTGTTCAGCAGAGCAGTGATGAAAGCAGAAGTGTTTTAGCTGTCACTGTAAGTCTGTAGTCGTCAGTAAGTATTCTAGACTAGACTAAACTCTGTTCTTCTACGTCATTCAGAGCTCACAGAAATAGAAATTGAAGGCAAGCAAGAATAGAAAAATAATTACCAAAATGTACACATTGTACTTTTTTCATTTAGTTGACTAAAACACAAAAGAATCCAGAAAAATCTCCAGGTTTTTATTTTAAGGTAAGAGCAAACTCTTTTTATAGCGTGTTGTATTTTATTACTGCTACATATTATATTATTTTGATAAGGATATGTACCAGTTTTTATACAGCTCATCGCGTACTTTAATGTGACTGAATGACTGCATTTGCATAGATGTATGCTTGCTTATTTTTATTT
>JAHZNJ010002462.1:0-11247 GCA_027744475.1 Lepidocyrtus cf. sotoi NNG-2020
GTCTTACTTTCGATTTTGTTGAGTAAGGCCGGGAAATGGAATGTTGTTTACTTTACAGTCCACATTTAGTTATATTACAGCTTGAATATCTCTAGATGTACACTCTACTGTAGATTTAGTCTTTCATTTGAATTCCACGCTGGAGTCTGGCATAATAATACAGTATAATAAGTTCACAGTCTAATTCCGCAACTAAGTTTGTCACGTCGGTCTTTAAATTGCAATATTATTATGTCCCTTTCCTTCCCTTACCATGGCCTTATTCTTTTACTAGCTGAAGCTGAACTCTTATTTTGGTGGTGGAGGAAGCAAAAGGAAAGCTACTAACTGCTGTTTGTACTAAAGCTAAGACGTGTAAAAAAGGAAAGAGAAAGCAGCCCATAATCATCATCATGTTAGAGTAAGATATTTGTATTCCGAATTTCTGAGGAGTGCAGCAGCAATCGCAATATTATTATTAAAAACTGTTTTCTGCACTAGCAACATTTAGTTTAGGTTTTAGGAGAAGAGAGGACGGAGTTTTCCTCCACATTGGGACATAATTGTCTAAAACTATTACTGGAAACATGAAGAACATGCAATTTTACAACAGCAGAGAACTTTTCTAGAAGAGAGAAGAATAGAACAAAAGAAGAGTATTTTTAAAAGATTAAAAAGAGAGAAAAAGACTATTTTGCCTAAACTCTAAAGTAAAGAGAGAAAAGCAAGTGCACATTGTTGTCAGTTTACATTATTGCCGTGGATGATATCCTGTCTGACTGACTCTTTGTCTAAAAAACATTTTTGTTGATGTGTATTAACGCTACTACATTGTACCAGAAATGTTTCAAAAAAACTTATGCATAAAAAAATTTACGCTTATCTTATCTTATCGCTCTCGTTTGCAAAATAACAAAACGGCCTTGCTTTTGAAAGCTAAATAGGTACTAACGTCTCTACCACACCACCCGCAGACGAAGTAATGAAGTAAAAGTTAAGCTTTCCTCTCTTTTCTACTGATAAAGTTGCATTTTACATTAACATTTAGCGACGTTTCTCGAAATTAGACAAATGTAATTGATGAAACTTGTCACTGACGGTTAATGCAAATGCCTGTCACCATTCACCGAAAACAACGTTGGAGAAGAAGACTCCCCAGAGTTTATTTTTACTTACTCTTTTATACTCTTTTGGCCAACGCCATATTATCTTTTCCATCAAAGTCTTTCGCTTGTTCCTCTTCTTTCATTCATTCACGGTAGTTAATTGAGACGCAGCAATGGCAATTGCAAGTTTATCACTTTCTTAAATAAGAAAAATAAATGCCTGTAGTAGCCGTAATGCCTGAGTCATTCAGTAAGATAAAAAATAAAGGGTTAAAACAAGAAGAAGACAGAATAGAGGTCAAATTAAAAGAATGGATATAATATGGCTTCCTTATAAGTTTAGATGGTGGAATGTAGCTCGAGGCTTTTCTTATGGAACTTGTTTTTCATTATGTTTTACTGGCATTTCACGCATGTCCTAATTTGAAATTTTCTTAGAAGATGAGAGAGACAGAGAAATCTGGAAATTAAATTATTCATCAACCGTTATGTAAATACGTTTGTGATGAAGATGATAATTTTTTGTTCGTCGTAGTTTTTGTATGAATGTATTTATTTGCTGCTAACAAATGAAGACATCATTGCATTGCATCGTGCTTTTAAATCCTCCGAAAAACGACATTGCTGCTGCTTAATAGGAAAACTGGATTTTTTAAGAGATTTCGTGCTAAAGAAACAAAGGATTTAAAATCATAAACATTCTGCTGAACAAGTTTAAGTTTTTTTGTAAGATTAATGTTAAAATTTATTTATTTTCGCAGAGCGGAATTGTATTCCAAGGTCGAAGACGTTGTCTCACTCTCGCTGAACTGTATTTATGTCATTTTTGCGCTTTTCCATTCATATTAAGATACTTATTTTGGCAAAATAGGATAGCTGAAGAAAGCAAAATCAGTAGCAGCAAAAAATATGCAGGCAGTTGCATTTTTCTCCTTTTCCGTTGCGCGTTGTTTCTCCGTTTTTGAAATGCCATTCTTTCATAAAACTTTTTTCCTGTCATTTCATGCCATGCCATCCCATCATCATTTCATTCTCTCTCTTTTCTTCTCAGAGATTCCCCAGCATGTGACAAGATTCATAATGAGAGCTTTCTCCCTCTTGTACAAGAAAAGAAGGGTTAGATGGATGGATGGATGATGTGTTCTCCTCTGTTTTGTATGAAATTCATATCATATCATATCTCTTCTTGGATGTGAATGTGAATTCGGGAAGCATCTTGAATATTTACATTTTTTACTCTCTTTCTTGGACAACCTTCCTCGTCTGAATTAAAAACGCAAAGTGAAATTCCTCCAAGATTGAAATTCTTTTTGGACACATGCCCTTCCAAGATGAGATATAAAATATAATATTATGTATTTACGTAAATACGTACATATTTATTCTCTCTGCACAACAACTTTGAACTTGGCTCTACATATTCCAACTTTTTTATTCAATCTCCATCTTATTCATTTTTTATCTCCCTCTGGAGTTTTTTGAGAAAATAAATGTGTGCCGTTACTATACTGTTGCTGCTGCTGGTGTGAAATCTAGATTTTTAGGCAGACACGGTGGTAAACAACAAAATAATTTTTCTTTTCTTTCCATTTCAGACTTTTTTGTTTTACATCCAATTTGCATACAATTCACAAGTCTACTTTTGTCTGGCCTGGATTTTGCTCCACGTAGCGTAACGTAAAATAAATTTCTTGAAGGACACATTATTTTTTATTTTTCTTTGTTTCCCAAGAATAATAAGAGACAGAAGAAGTGCACAAAGTAAGCTTACAACTAGAAATAAATACTTTTTGCAATATAAATTTCCGTTTTTAATAATCTAAATTTCGCTTAAAATTTTAACTCAATTTTATGTAAATCAAGGTTTCGACTGAAAATTTTGCAATAATTTGAAAATATACAGCCAAATGTAAGTAGCGAAATTCCTATAGCATGTAATGAGTTCAAATATTGACTTGGCCGGGCTTGGCAGACTAATGCGAATGCAAAAAAGAAAAAAAAAAGCTTTTTAGCAAAGAAGAAAAGATATCGTTCGTTTTTTGCGTCCATCGTTCAATCTCTCTATCGTTCATCGTACCCAGAAAGAAAGTAAAAAAGAAGCAGAAAAACTTTTCCATGAACTTTTCCATGCGAATAGAGAAAAAATTGAGCGACTGAGTGACTGAGTGAATGAATGAGCCAGCGAGTAAAAGTAAGTAAGTGAGTGAGTCTTCATATTTGCTTCGGTTACTTTCTTTTAGTTTTTTAGGCCATTTCTATTTCTTTCTTTCTTCTTTCAAAGAATTTTTCAAAGAATAAGGCGTTTGGCATATTTGGAAGAAAGCAAAAAAAGAAATTGAAGTGCAAAAAAGAAGCAAGGGAAAAATAAAATCGATTTCTTCCTCACCAAATTTTTGGTTTGCAGTAAGCCGGTTTGAGCCCTACTACGAATCAGTTTCCTCTCTCTCTTTATTTCTTTCTTTTACATTTTGTGAAGAAACTGATCAATATTTTAGCGCAAAATGCTGCTGCCATGCTGTTTGCTAGTGATATAAATACCTACTTTCATATTCTTTAGTGGTGGAGCTAATGCAAAATTTATTTTGTAGTCCACGCAGGATTGCATGACTGAATTTATCACCGTGGCTTATTCCATATTCTCTTTTTTTCTTTGCTTTTGCTTTTACTTTCTCACAGAAAGAAAAAAAGTGAAAACTGTGTGAGTGTGAGTGAGTGAGATATGAGAATGTTTTGGAGGATGGAGTGCGTATTTTTTGGCATGACGTTTGGAATCATACGCGGAATCAGATATGAGGTTTTCTTGCCTGTTTGTTTATTGGCTCTGATATCAAAGGACAAGAAAAAAGCGTAAACTTCTTTTTAATATTATTCAACTCTTGCTGCTGTGTGCTGTCTTCTTGGCTGATTCATGTTTCCGTGGTACTGGAAGGAAATACGATGAGTTCAGTTTGAGTAGAAAGTTGTGAGCTGAGCGACTTTTTTGGATCCAATGAATGCAAAGCGTTAAATTTTGTATTACTGTATTTCTCGGTTTCGGTTCCAAACGTTTTGTAGGTCGGAGTGGAAGCTAAATAAATAAAATACGTCATACTTTTGAATGTCATGCATTGCTCAATCAAACGAGGAAACAAATTTACGATTTCCGCTTAAAGAATTCAGAATGAAACTAACTATAAGCAAAATGTAAAGTAGAAAGTAGGGCAATTGTGAATTTAACTTTAACTTTCCATAGTTTGAAAACAATCAAGGAAAGTAGTTATCGGTAAGCAAAGGAAGATTTTATTTTATTTTATCGGCTCCTCTATCCTCATCTGCTTCATCCGTTCCGAAAAGATTTTCCAACTACTTAACTGCTCCCGGTAATCTAATAAAGACTGATAAATTGCATGATTGCATCGCATCTTTTGCAAGCGAGCGAGCGGCATTGGCTTTGGCTTTCCTTTCGACAATAAATATTTTTAAGCTTAAGCTAAATCTATAGTTCTTGTTCGTGTTGCTTGCAGCAGCTGCCATTGCTGCTGCATCATGCATTTCTTTCAGATTCGGCCTTCCCTTCGTTTTATCTTATTTTATCGGCTGAGTGAAGTGAAATTGAAGTTGAAGTAAAATGGGAAGAGGACAAGATTTCGTCTTTTCAACTTCGTCTTTGTCACACACACTAATTTTTTCTCTATAGAAAGCTGCAAAGGGAAAGCCGCTAGCCGTTTCATGTCCTTCTCTCACAAACCATTTGTTTCTACGATGACACGAGATTTAGGGAAGGATTTTCTGCTACTTTCAAGCCAACAGGCCATAGACGGATTTATCGTCTCAACCGAGAAGAAAAGCAGAAAACCTCTTTTGTCTTTGTCTTCAGTGTTTAAAGAAAAAAAATATTTTTCAAGGTTGCGTTGTTCGCGTTCGTTCGTTCGTTCTTACATGCAATACAAGTTAAGATACTGCTTTGAGTTTGAATTGAATACAGTTGAAAGTTTGAATGAAATCAAGACAATACCAAAGAAAGAGTAAAATAAAATAAAATACCGTTGTCCAACAGTCCATCCATCTTTCAGCTAACTTCTTCCTAGGCAAAGCCAAAGCCAAATCTGAAAACAAAGTAAAAACTTTTCTTTTTCCTATTCCAATTTCTTTCTTTCGTTTCTGTTTAGTTTAAAAGCATCAGCAACTAACCAGCACGACCTTGGCTTTATGCCCAACTACAACAATGTAGTATTTCTCATGTGCGAGCCGAGAAGGTATCAATCTTGCTTTTCTCTCTCTCTATCTTCCAAGTAAACGAGTCATCGATACAAATTATTATAGCGGGACTAGACTAGACTAAACTTAAACTTAAGAAGAAGAAGAAGTAAGAAAGGGATATACGCTTACATTGAAATTGAACGATTGCCATTACTGTACTTTCCTCCTTAAAGCCCATGTCCAGCAGCAAAATTTTCCAGATGTGAATCATAACATCAGCAAAAAACTACAGAATAAGAGAATGAAATGCAGTCTTTACTCACGCACGTTCGGTGCTTTCCTCTGCTTGACCCTCACACGTACTGGAAAAGGAGATTTTTTAAATCGGGAGGTGGAGAAAAAAATAAGCCACGCACGCATTTTCTCACCCGAGTGAGCAGCGGCATCGACAACTCCTCCGTTCCATATGGTCATTAAAAATGCTACTATGAATGGACTATGGAAAAGTTTCTTCTCTGGTCTGGGGTTTTGCTTGGGGCGACCTAAAAAAGAAAAACATGAACACAACTGACAAGCGTAAGCAGCTCAAAAGAAGACCAGAGGTTTGAAGGTCATTTTTATAATGTGAAGAAAAAAATTGAGAAGCTTGCTTCCGAGAAAATTTTTTAGCGCTTGAGGGACGTTGGCCTGCAACTAAAGTGAAATAAAGAGGATCAGATGGAAGATAAAATAGAAGTTTCGGCTCATGCTTATGAAAAAAACTTTTTTGATTTTCTTCTCCGTCCTGTTTCTTGTTTGTAGTTTTCTTAGGTACGACCTTGAAAAATAAATGAGAAAATGGAAGTCTGGTGTGGTTAGTTAGGCGGTAGTGTTTGATCTTGGCCCTTTGCGATGATGCTGCTATGCTGCTTCTGTTGATGTACTTTCTTCAAACTTCAGACTATATCTCAGATAGCAGGAGCCAAAAAGCAGCCATGGCAGACGCTGATGCTCTAAGGAACGAACTCAGATGGGAGTTATTATGGGAATGTGAAAAAGAAAAAAGGATTTATATTTTTTCTGCATCTTGAAAGGTTATCCATTTTACTAATCTTCTTCTAGCGTAGTAGTGAGAAACGTAGATTTACTGGGAACGGACGTATGTTTGAGATGGAAAAACGGGAGGCAATAATATTTTTAGTACTGATTTTTGTTCTTTCTGATTTGTCAGCTCAGCACCTTTATAATGAGCTGGGAATCAAAAACCAAAATTTATTTTCTCTTTACGAAGGAGACAAAAAGAGAAAAAAGGAAATGAAGGTCTTTTGGCTATTCCACACGTACGAATAAGAATAAAGAATAAAGTTTGAGAAAGAAAAGGAAGAAAGCGTAGTCATTCAGCGAAATCAGCAAGAAACTGGCATAAATTATTAAAAAGAAAAAGTGCTTAAGTGACACAACTGGGAAATATAATTCAGAAACTACGAAAAATGAGAGAAAAAAGTTACAGAAAGGAAGAAAAGGAAAATTAGAAGCGGGAGCTCGCATGCGTTTTAAACCTCAACTAACTTTTAGTAAATTTCAAACATTTATAAAATCGTAAAATTGGGAATGAACGATTGAGCAAACGAAAAAAGTCATCCTTCTATTCTGGTTCCGTTATTCATGGAGACAAGGAATATGTTAAAATGGCTTCACGCCAGGTCCAAGCCAACCAAGCGAAGTAAGAAGAGTGGGAACACGCCCATTCCTAATGATAAAGGATAAATTCATGAATTTTGAGTAAGCAGTAGTTTCAGCTAAATCCAAACAAAGGGCGAAAGAAGAGATCAAGTTGTTTCATTGTGAATGCACTTCTTCTGTGACAATAAAATACTCTTGATGAATGCTTTGCTGAAGAAGGAGAAGAAAATCACTTAAGAAAATAAAATATTTTTTTAAAAACCCTTCTTAACTTAAGGATTGTATGTTTTTACTTCTCACTTCTATGTATGGCTGAACAAAGCGCCTTAGGACTAGAATTGTATATATGACTTTGTGTGAAGCTGTGACAGTAATGAAGTCAGGCAATATAAATGTTGATTGAATGTGTAGAATATACTTTGAATGCATTTTCTATTTCTTTCGTCCTCGTCCTTTCATCAGAAGCAATAAAATGCAGGAACCTCACACTCTGACTAAACACACAATAGAAAGGAAAAAACAAATTGTTCAATTCAGTTTAAGCTTTCTGGCTTTTTGTGATGAATGGGAAAAGAAAAGAAAATGCATTGGAATCTTATTTCTTATTTCAATTTCTTCTTGCATTTTATTTTCCACTCCTGTTCGGTAGTAGTTAGTCTCAAAGATTTTCACCAGCCGTAGCCCGCCGGCAGCTAGAGAAAAAAGGAAGGAAGGATAAAGCTAGGATAAGTGCTATTATTATGTATGAAGATTCTGAAAGCCTCGTGAGTTATGCTCGTTTAAGAAAAACGTTAACGCATCTTGGAAGTAAGTTTCGTTATGTCTATTTGGTTTTGCAACTGGATTACCCCGTAATAGCCTGAGATCTCCTCGAGCTCATTTCTTCTATGTACTACGAATGGAGTGGGAACGACGAAAATGCATTTTTCTACATAATTTCTTCTTTTTCTGTACAATTTTGTCTGTGTGTTGCGTGTGGAACAATCACACATTTATTTACTGAAACTTAGTAAGTCCTGAAGACGAAGCAAACGCAAAAGAACTCATTGTCAGTTTCTTGTTTCTTAGGAAGAATAAGTTTAGGAAAGAAAAAAGTACCGAGAGCAGAAGCAAGTAGAATAAATGGGATACAAAGTAAAGCAAAAGACGAGGGAGAGAGAATTTGAGCAAACGAACTCTGGAGAAAGTGTAAAGTAAAATAAAGTTACTTTTTTATCAGGAGGAGACGAAGAAATAGGCAACCCGATGCAGTATAAGAAAAACAGCGGGACTAAGAGTAACACAAGTGTGAACTAAAGTGGTTTTCTCTCTCGCTTACAAAATGAAAAATGTAGAAAGGAAGAGGAAAGAGCGAGAGAAGAAGGAAAAGAAGAGAAACGTCAAAAAAATAAATAGAGTTCTGCTGCTGCTGCTGCTGTTTCTTCCTTTTTCAATTCTCTAGTGGCATGATCATAGCAAACAGAGAGAAAGAGAGAAGGAAAAGGAAAGAGACTTGGCAAGTTACATTTTGAAGGCAGCAAAAACCCATGCGTACGTACTTACAAGAACGAGGAAATAAGTGTATTCAATATTATGTAAGAAAAGAAGGGCCCTGCTCTGTGCCAGCCAAAATGCGAAGTCTCGTGTTTGGAGCTGTCTTTTCTTCTGTTTCTTTTTTTGCTGCATCTGTTTAATAGCAATTTCTGAAGAAGTATTCAATTCATTTTTTCTTCTTCCCGGGAAAGGAAGTGAAAGTAGGAGGAAAGGTTCTCAAATTCGTGTGTGGTTTATGTATCCTTGTGCTCTGCTGTACATGTAGTGGCAATCGAGGAGTTACTTGAAGTTCCCTTTAAGATAAAAGGAAAGGAAGGAGCTGAGAATTTCGAAGTAAAAGCAAGAAGAGAACAAGAGAATGAGAACGGAAATGGTAGCATTGAAGTGAATATTTTAAAAAGTTAAAAAGGAATGCATATTTCATCCTTGATGCCTGCTGCTGCTTGTTTCATTTTCATACAAAAATGTGCATCCTAAATATGCGCGTAATATGATGATGATGATGATCATGACGATGATGTGGATGATGCAGGCATTAAAATGTATGAAAACGTGACTTGCATTATACAGAACATATTGCATTAACTATTCAAAAGCCAGGGAAAAAAGAGAAAGGCAAAGAAATGCAATGCAGTCTAGTGTAATCAAGTGTAAGTGAATTTAAAGAGTGTAAATATTTTCCAGACGCGTGTTTTAAAGTTTTTCAAGTTTGTTTCCTTTCCTTCCATTCGTTTTGTTCTATGGGGAAAAGACAGAAGGAGAAATAAGTTGGGTTTTAAAAAAGCAATATAAAATTTTTATTAAAGCGTGAAATGGATGAAAGAATGACTATAAAATACGTGTTTTATGTTTATGCATGTGTTGTGGTTGAATTTTTATTCTCTTCTGCGTTCCCATTTTATTCTACAGTGTAAATTTATAAGTGGTTGAGTTGGAGATGAGTTGAGTTAGCTCAGGGAACACGCGTTTGAATTTATATTAAGAGCCTCTTTTCCTTTCACATTTCACTTTTCACATTTCACAGTGTTTTACATTTTACAGAGAAATGGGAAGGTGCGATGCAAAACGCAATATAAAAATATTTGAGGATGATGCGATGCTCTGTTGGTGTTGGGAAATAGTTTCTTTTTTTAACAGTGAAACTTTTTTTATCCCGAAGTATTCAGTCGAATGGAAGAATTGATGTAAGAATGGAAGAGTTTTCAAGAGTTTTCACTGCATTGCTATACTATTTCTGTCAAAATAGTATTTAACTTAAATTTAATTAGGATTTTTTATGTGGAAAAAAAATAAACCGATTCCACATTTTTTTCTGGTATTGCTGTATGTCAGACACACATTCATATGAGTAACTGTAACTTGAAAATAGTCCGTTCAAAGTTACAAATTAAACGTTTTCAGCGAGAAAAATTCCAAGTTTTTGTTTGTTTTTAGCATTTTGAATATCTTTTTACTTTCGGAAATCGGGAAATCAACAAACTAAAGGACTATTACAATAAAATATATAATTTTGCGTAAAGAAAAAAAATAAATTTAGCATATAAAAAGCTTCAGACGGTAGACGGAAAAATCAAAAGGATAGTCCCAGAGACATTTTTTAAATAATTTTCTGGTGTCCTTTCAGAATTTCTATTGCATTGAATTAATTGCCTTACAATGTCTTGTATAAAAGCACAAAATGACTTGAATGACGGTTTGTATAGTTTTGAGTCAAAATATAATCATAATATTAAGTAGGGAAGGAAGAAAAGAAAGGAAATGAAACTGTTGTTGCTGCTGTTTAATGTCAATGTGAGTCCTCTAAAAAAGGCTCACAACTTGGAAGACGCAGGCTTGCTTTATTAAATAGAATATTATGCGTACGTGCTGGAGAAGAATGTCATTAACTTTACGCTGCTGCATTTACAATAACAACAACAAAAAATGTATCCCGTTTCTCTCTCTCCACAGAAGAATGAATGAGCCATACCATTACCATAAAAGCGAAGCACCAAACAACAGCAACAACCTTAACATGAAAAGAGGAGCAGCATTATATTTACAATGAAAATAATAAAAGCATACACATGGCGAATTCTAAGTAAGAAGAAGTGGAGGCGTTTCTTGTTATGGATATTTTTATTTTGTATCTGATATTGTGGAATATTATTATTCCGAAGAAAAAAACATTCTCGGTTTCCGTCTTACTTTTTAGCTTTTTCATTCGATGTGATGTTTGCTTTGGCTTCTTTGTAACGCTGCAATAATGCCATAGGACATTATACGATGACGATATTGTGGAGGTGGTTGTCCTCTTAAGGATAAAGATGACGGTAATCATCTTCATGATATATGCTGTAACGACAACGACAACTCTACTGCCGCGTTGTTTGCTGTCACTTTTATAGAAGACATCGTCATGTTTGGTGGCTGTGCTGCTGGGCTTGCTTGCGATTGATATGGATGGCAGTCTGCTTCCGCTTGTATCCTTTCTCCTATTTCTTTCTTTCTTCTTCCTGAGAATTGCAAACCATCGCCACAGCAGCGGCGGCGGCTTTTCTCGCTTTTATTGTCATCATCCTGATGATATGATATGACGATGTTGATAACAATCATTTTTCACGGGGAACTAGAAAAAGCAAAAGAAGAAAGAAAAGCAACATACAGGAGCTGAGCTAAGAAACATAAACAGACAAGGATTGTGCTTGTTTGCTAAAATCGGTAGTGGGAGGTTTGGCGAAAAGGGAAAAAAGCAATGCTTTCTATCTTCCAGGGAAAATCGTTGCTGTTGATGCTTCTGCTTCCGCTG
>JAHZNJ010002463.1:0-13372 GCA_027744475.1 Lepidocyrtus cf. sotoi NNG-2020
AGGTTTTTTATGTATTTTCGTACTAAAATGTATTACTAAATTGCCTCTCATTCAGCAGGAGCACAAAAACGAACAACAACAAAAAGGCTGAGCTTAAGCTAGCTGGAATGAAGGTATGCAGTAGTAGTATATAGCTAGGCTAAAAAAGCAGTTATTTTTATACTATATTTGACCTTTTCACTATATCACGCACACAAAATGAAAAAAAAAAACCAACGTGAACGAGCAACAAATAATTTGCGACCGACCTACAAGGAAACCTAACTAAAACTATCTCTACTCTTTAGCAAGTTTCTCCTCCTGATAAGAAGAAAGAGCAGCAGGCCAGGAGAAAGGAAAGCACATGCAACAACCCGTCGTCGTCCTCGACGCGTCACACCATTCACTATCCATATAATAAAGTAATATATAGCTCATGCCGCATTCATTCCGTCTTTCTTCTGCTGTTGTTTCTAGCAGTGGAAGATATAATATGGACTAAACAGAGCACAGAATCGACCAGACGAGAACGAAAAAGGGAGCAAGAAACAAGGAAGCGTCTCTCTGTCACTTCAAATAGCGAAACTAGTGAAAGCCGTTGATATGGCTTCGGCTCTGTTGTATCATTATTATCATCATTCGTTATCCTTTATGAGAATCCATTCACTTTCCATCATCAGCCTTCTTTCTCAACACCTTGCTCATGTATTCAATGAGAAACAGTCCAGTGGCAGTGGCAAAGGTAGAATTAAATCAGCAACGAAACCTTCCTGTTGAAGAGAAAGTTTGGTTTTGGTTTCGATGAAAACAAGGATGTGTAGCGCGACAGGTTGCTGCTGTTCGTACGAATAATGCCCTGCTATAACGACTACTGTGTATTGTGTATGATTATGTTGGTAAGTATGATAATATGCAAATACAAATACATTCATACTTTATTAACCAGGCAAGTTTTCATACCTACATTAAAATGGATGTATCAGTCACTAATACACTATTTTAGCTTCGGTAGGTCTTGCTCTTTTCTCTTTTCCATGAAAGAAAAACAGGTAAAAGAGTGAATGGATGAGTTACACTGGCAAACGAGGAAACGGGGGAAAGAAAAGTAAGCTTTATAGCTGCGTGCTGAAAGCTAAAGGCTGAACGATGAACCGTTCAGAAACTTCCACGTACAGAAATAAACACGTCATTTATTCCTCCAATTTCCAGCTTGTGTGGAAGAGCTGAGCTGATGAGGCTCAAAAATGCTTAAAAACAAATGTTTATGCTAATGTTTATTTATAATATAATGATCGTTATAGTTTGCGAAATCGTTGAAATCCAAGAACCTAATATCAATTAATTCTGGTGAACTGCATCTGCTTCTTCTATATTACATGCCGTTTGCTTTGTTGTCGTCTCTAGCACAAAACTAGAACAACAAGTTTTTCTAAACTCAGGAAAAATTAACGAGAAATCATCACTTCTAAACTTATGTTTGTTTACCTGCTAATAAAATTGGAATAAAACTGGAATGAAAAACTTTTGTTGTTGAAAAAATGAGACTTGTTTCATAACCAAGCTGCACTACACTAAACACACTGTTCCACATTCCATTTTTGATTTGTATATATATTTTACAGGAATTAATTGGCTTCGATATTTTTATTCATACTTTTTACTATAAAACAACAAAATATGGTACATTTGGTACTACGTAGAACTGTACACATCTCTATCTTACGATCAGAGAATAATAATAATTAATTCATTGAAATGTAAAACATTTCAAATATCATATAAGTATCTATAAATGAACACACGAGTTATTTGACTAATTGAAGATTCTCTTGCTCTCCTTTATTGTAAAATAGCTAATTAACTCCGGCATCGCCACTAATTATTGAGGACTTACATACACTGAACGCAGTAAGGTAACTGAACTGATGATTTTGATATACACAATGAATGCGATCTTATTCGTTATTCGTTCCAAAGACTTACGCAAATATTTTGTTCTGGATGTTGTTGTTGTTACTGCTAATCGATTGCACAACAGCCTACATCGAAGAAACAAACAAACAAAACTGACCAATTTAACATTTGAGGTGATCAAGGACATCCAAGTTATCTAATACGAAATCTTAACTTTTTTCTCTACGGATTAAGGTCTTAAAAAGGTTTTTATTATGGGTTCAAAAAGAGCCTGGAATACGCGCGTGTGTAGCTGTAGATTTTGTTACAAGCTGAAAGGCTCCATTTATTTATGTTTCCACAACTTTTAATTAAATGAAGCCCTATTTCTTTAATAAGAAAATTGCTCGAAGAGCCATTATTGGGCTTGCCAAAAGGTTCATCAGCAACGGAAGAACACAACTACAGCAGCAACAATAAGAAAATATGGAAGCAAATACACAGTTTGAGTACATCAATTATAAGCAACTCGCAACAATAAATACAGTAATTAAATTAGTGAATGAAGACTGCAAATAGTACGAAATAACATATACAAATATTAACTTTACAAGAATCACTATCAGTGTCTCTTCTCTTCTGTAAATCTTCCAGTCATTGGCTACGCGTTTGAGTTTTCGAGTTCAACAAGTACAACAAATTCGTTATTTCTTTTCTCAGGGATTGTTACAAACGCTTATCAGCAGCAGCAAGCACTGTTAGATATTAGGTGTGATTTAAGTGTGTACGAGTAATTGGTAGTGCGTAAAGAAAGCCACTAAAATACTCTTTGTATAATATGTATTGTATTGCTTTATTTCATTGCTTTAAAGTATCAGTATTGACTGAATACGCATTATAATTGTAGAAATCTGCAAGCCTCCGCTCCAGACTTAATTTTTGGACTTTGCTTGGGAACAAACTAATGGTCAATGACGGTTGACGGGGTACACAAAGACGGAAGATAAGACACAACAAAACAAAAATACTATGTAAATTGAAGCGATGTGTCTGTTTTCACGTAAATTTATCTGCCTTTCAAATATACAGTGCGTCATTTCATTTCAATTCAACATTGTTTACAGAAACTAAGGAGGACGGGTATTCATAATACTTTATATTTAGAAATAATGTACCCAGTCCCATTATTAATTTGTTTGTAACAGCATTATCCAGATTTTAATCACTGTATCTAGAAACTGATATTCGTGGGGTCAACTGCAGCAGCATACTAACTACTTACTTAGTAAAATGGAAACGTAGCAGTGATCAAAAAAAGGGTGGATTCATATTCATATATCTATGTTACTATTTTGTACATACCTAATCGTTAATTTTGTGTGTACCAAAATAAAAAGAAGGGGAAGGAATAATGTCAGAGCATCAAAGCAAGTAGCAAATAAAACTACTCTGGATGATTGGTTACTTATTTTTTTTCATACAACAAAGTTAGTGTGTTTCGACATAGGGAGAACATTTGATTTTGGCTAAATGTTTTTCAATATGCGACAAGATTCGATTTATAGACAAATTATGTGGTTAGTAATCAGAATAAATTTTACAGACACTACTCTCGTTGGATTTTTTCCAAGAAAATCTGGAAAAGATAAGGAGTCCTTTCTTTCATTGTAAGATAAATACAGACAGGGAAAAATCTGACTAAAGCCAGTTCATCATTTCACGTGAGAACAAAAATCACAAGAAAAAATAATTTTTTGAGACTTTTTGGCCATATGTCATTTGTCCTCTCTGTCATCCAATCCAAATCCAGCTCAACTTCCATTTTCTTTTGCAAAAATATCATCTCACTGGAAAAATAATATAAAAATGAGTCTTTTGACTCCAGCGATGAGAGTTCAAGAAGAGCTTTTCAAGGCTTCTTTCTTCTATTCGACTGCAAGAAGTAACAAGAAAATATTCTTTTCAAAAACTTTTGTTATTTTTTATCTATCTAGATAAACATTGCATCGATACTTGGAAAACTCGCATTCTTTCCAAGAGGATAAACGATCATGATCATTTCGATAATGGTATATACTTATTTCACCACTTTTTTGGATTCCTACTCACGAAAACCACAAAAAGCTTCCAATATTACAAATAATATAGCATTTTATGAACTACAGAGAATAAAAAAGTCAAGAAAACTAAACAAAGTCTGTGATTTTAAAGAAAAAGCGTATCTCCAGGTGGTACCCAAGCATACTCTAAGAATATGACAGTGGAGTATCATCCATTCTCTAAGGCCACAAGAGTTCTTGAGCAAGGAGATTCATACTAGTTTTAAAACAAGAGTATTACATAGCTATGATAGGTAAATAGTAAATGGTCGATGAACTTTTCACTGTTTAACCCAGCGCTATTATTTGTAGTTGGTTAAATAAAAGCTCCAGGTTCCTTTCTGTTTACTTCTTGTACATAATGCTGTTTAACTGAGAGTTATTCCAAAGCAGTTTCCGTTAATAATTTAAATGCTGAATGAGAAACGCGAGATTATTTGGCAGTGGTTATGGAAGGATTCTTTGAAATTCTGAATAATTTGCCTTTTTGAATTATACAACGAATCAAAGCTAAAATTGTGCCAGAGCCACAAAGAGAGATAGAGAGTGAGTAGCCTTTTGCTTGTTTTGCTACAAATAAATCCAAATGGAAGAAATGAATTGAAGAAGAGAACCTTATAATTATATTCCCATAGTGGGAAATTACTTTTCACCCGAAAGGCTTGCTAGAAGTTTTTAAGTTTGTGTGGTAAAAAGTAGCATATTTTTTATGTTAAACATAATAATCAAGGAAACAGACTAGCATGGGCTAATTAATATTCATATTTCTTCATCATTATTATTTAATTTCATCAAGTTACATTTTACTATTTAGCGAAATAGTGAACGAATACAAATAAAATGAACTGAGTAAGCTACTGTGTCATTTCATTCCCACTTTCGCTTTCTACAAACAAACCCTTTGAGCTGAAACATACTAGGATTTTGGTTTGCAAATGGGAATAAAAATAAAATTTCTCACCTTGATTTCGTAACACATGTTAATTACCTTCGACTGTTAAAATAATAACGTTCACTAACCGTAAATATCAGTTTTGCTTTAAAGTTAGACAGACAAACAGTAACAAAATAGAAAAGATTCTATTCCAACCTTTGTGCTGAAAGGTACTACCTCTATAGCAATTAAGTACTGGACTTGCACAAACACTTTTTTTATTTCTTCTTCAGGGTCTAGTTTAGTGAGGTATTTATGGAAGAATATGGAATAGAAAGGAACAGAGAAGAACGCATGGCTGACCCTGCTCCTCCAAATTAATCTTCAATTCAATCATTTTCTAGAAATGAAACAGCTCATGGAGGCAGGCCGTGAAAACACAATAGACAACAGTTCCCCCACTCGAGATATGGAGAAAGGCAACATGCTTCTGATCGCGTCCAATATATTTCTATTCCTTCACGAAACTATATTCTACGAATATTATGAGAGCATCCGGTTCTACTAGTTGCTTCGATATTAGTTTAGGCAAACATCTTTCCCCTTCCTCCCCCCCATTGAGACATATATTATAAATGATACTACTGTTAATTTGAAACGTGTACTTTGATAAAAATCAAATTAAATCAGAAACCAACCAACCATGTTGAAATCGAAATCCAATCCATGAGGGAAAACAAGTAGGTAGATAGCAATATAGTTTCACAACTATCTCAACCTCAACTCAAACGCAAATCACATTTACATTTATACATATTTTGCCTCAAAATAAGTTGTCCCTGTCTGCCATTCGGTAGCCTTACATTTTCTGAAGCAGAAGCAACTAGCAATGTCAATAGTAAATTTTAAAAGAATCATGTCATAATATATCAATACAATCTATACAATAGTCATTTCGCAGGAACAAACTTTAATCAATAAAAGATTTTTGTTATGTTGGTTGTAAATAATGATGAATAACAAAAATAATAAACAATAATGCCTTCTTGTTTGCTTTCACTACTAGCTCACTAATATTTTTCTGTAAGTAATCCCTCTCAAAATACCACAAGCTATATTGTTCTGTTCACTTACTTTTTTCCCTGGTTAGTGGCAATGACAAGAGCTTTTACCTTTGCAGCAAACAGAACATTTTGAAAAATCTTTTTATGTGCTAGAGCAGCAGAGTAGCGACAATTATGAACAAATCCAGCTTTACAAGGAATCAACAGAAGCAAAAATAAAGATGAGGCGATGAGAGTTTTCCCAAATGCTCACGAAGTAATTGATCTGTCAACATTTACGTTTCCGTTTCAGTTGAAGAGAAAACAAAAATCATCATTAGTGATTGCCTCGTACACATTAGTTTTAGCATTCATTGTCGTTAAATGAAAAAAAAGAGCTTAAAAAAAGAAACTGCTATACACATTCTCTACTCATTTCTTGTTTCCCATTTCTTTCTACTGTTTCTAATTTCTAACTTTGAAACAAAAACAGTTTTGAGCAACAACATCATTTTCCCGTAACATTTTCTGTTTCTCCGAAGAAAAAATCTGACTTCTTTAGACAAAAAAACCCACACGTAATCGTTTCCATGACCTAGATTAAATTCCTTCCATTTTTAGCTTGTGACATTTGACATTTCTTCTTGAAAAAAAGCGAAATGCATAGCAGCAAGAAAACAGAAAAATCTGGTCTACCTCTTGCCTCCATTTCCTTTCATATTTTCATTATACCTCACCTGGCTTTCTATTAATCCTGTAACGAAGACTTTCCATCCTTTCTTAATATGTTGATGTTGCAAATATTTTTTATGTACATACTTAAGTATATTATGGATAAACACGTTTAAGTTTAAGCCTATACAAATTTTCCCTTATTCTTTACTTACGAAAACATCGTATTCGATTTCAGCTTCCGTTGAAAGTTCAAGCAACCACGCTCTTTACAATATAAAAACATGAAACACAGAATTAACTAAACCCACAGGGAAAAGTAGTTTCCAAAAGCTAGATATTTATATTGCACATATAAAAAGGTGTATTTTTGCTATCACAAAACTTGAAAATTATGTCCGGCCAGAGACAACGAAATGAGCCTCGAAGTACAAAATATTACGGATCGATAATGACAATGATAGAAAACACTACTTCGTAAGCTAGTATTCTGATAATGATAAACCATTTGTCCTGACCTACTCTAAACCTCCAAGAACTCCGCGGACGACGACCTCTCTGCTCGATTTGAGCATACACAGCTTTAGTTAAATTCATCTAACATACATATTTATGCATACCGTTTCGCAAATATCCAAGAATACATAAAAGATCAGTATGAATTAGTCATTGAAGAGAAGATGAGAGTATTTTGATGATGGTGACGATAAAAGTAAAAGTTCTTTTCAATAAATAGAAAAAAAGATTCCATTGGATAAAGATATACAAAACAAAGAGAAAAAATGAATGCGCGCAGTATTGTGTATGTACGCTTATACAATATTATACAATCCACATAACATGACCTTATTCCTGTAAGTACTACGTCTTTGCTACTGCTCTAATTGGAAAGCAATATACACACAGCAAGATAAGAAAAAAAACACGATAAAAAATGTGCAAAATGGCTTACTGTTTACAACTGCGCCACCACCAACAGCATGACCATTCACATTCGAACCATAACCAACCTCAACGTCAGTTTCTGTGGACGTGGTTAGGGTGGTGGTTGTAGTTGTGGAAGAAGAAGAAGGTAATATCTGTAGGGGAAGAGGGGTCGTTATCGTTGAAGAAAGGATTGATAGCGATGAGGAGGGAGAAGGTTGTTGATTATGATTATGAAGATGTGGTGGCGGTGGGGTAATTGTATCGTTGCTGCAGCTGTTAGTAGATGAATCGTTTATTGTGACCAGAGTGGGGCTGCTAGTGCTGGTGGAACTCTGTTGATCTTCTCCTGATACCGCCACGACGGATGAACACGATGATGATGAAATGCCGTTTGTCACTGTTGCTGTTGAGTTGCTGCTGCCAATACTACTAAATTGTGGAAGTTGTTCCTTCCCAGTTAAATTCGTATTCATCATGATGACCCCATTTTGATTTTGAGGTGACTGCTGCTGTTGTGTTTGAGCAATGTTAAAAGAAGAAGAAGAGGAGCTTCCATTGCAATTACCTATCCAGTTGGCGGCATACATGTTTTTGCTGCCCATAATACTTTTACTATTTAATGTGGATGCTTCCCTCCCAGTTCCAGTATTTGCTGTTGTTCTGGAAGTAGTAGTAGAAAAACTTCACAGGGAAAAGGAGAGGACCGGTTGTCCTATTTACAACTGAAAGATAACAGAAAATGAGAAAACTTATAACAAGTTGGTTCAGAAAGAAGAGACAAGAACAAAACATAGGGAGACCGTAGCTCATTGAACAAATAAAGCATTTATACAAATTTGCAAAATTAAATACATTTTCTCAGTTTTCCCCATATACTCAACCATAATATACTTATGCATAATATTTACACTACACAGTAAAATAAAATGAAGAGCTTGAAGTTTTTTAATCAATAAATAAACAAGAAACACATTATGGATACATACATACATAAATAAACAACTTATGTCATATTAAATGAGTTAACAATTATTAAATATTAAGAAACTGATGAAAGATTAATAGAGCGGTACAAAATAGTTCACAGAAACAGGGGCAGAGGCGAAGCCTGTTCCATTTTTGTTTTCTTGTTTGAATAAAAATCAATAGAAACGAAAGCAAGTAGATTTAAAGTGGAGCATCAATTCAAACAGGTGATGTTAGAGAAAACAGAAAAAGCAAACTTGGGAGAAAGGAAGAAGTTTTTTATAGCTATTGCGAAACTTTCACTGTAATGTCTAAAATACCTTGTAAGTTCTCTGAATCATGAACGATCGTAGAAAATAAAAAGTTTTGTCTGCCTGATGGACATACTATACATGATATATAAACAGGTTAAAGGTTTAGCAAGGAGAAAGCGTGAACGTGCCTTGGCCATCCATTTCAACGTTTTATAAATAAAGTTTGTTTTCTTCCTTCCTACAGACTGAGACTGAACCCATTAGAGTATTGTTTTATGGGTTCGTAGAGTTCTTTCTATTTGAATTATCTATGCCTCAGTTAGAATAGAAGTTACTAAAAGGGGGTCTTGTCGTTTTGGGAAACTCATGAATGATGTAATGTATTTCTGCCTAAACAAACAAACAAAAGTAGGCAACAAACAACAGCTAGCACTTAACATACTAGTACTACTACCACCACCACTAGTTATTTTATTTAAAAGTGCTTTGTTGACCAACAAATTACAACACAACTACTGCAAAGTATACATTTAAGTGTACACTGTACCGTATTTTCCCCAACGACAATCTAATGGACTCTTAAACTCTTCCAAGTTTTATTAATACTTAAGGGTAATCTTTGACATGCGATAAGCAATAAATTATCATTGAAAAGCCAAAGTTTAAAAAAAAGTTTAAATTAAATGGTTAGTCACTGTTTTTAGTATAAAAATGAAAGGAACTAACTACCCAAAAGGTTTAGGATTTTTTTTACTTTACGCGTGCATTACTGGAATCCTCTCGTGTGATTATAAATTAATGTACCGTTGAACGTAATTAGGAAGCAATACAAGAAAAATTTTCTTCTTTGAATCCCTCTACATAATATTAATGTATTCTGTAACTTCTTTTCCAACTAATGTGAACATTATTGTTTGTTTGAACCTCTGCAAAGCTTATAGTCAATGAACAATGAATGAGGCGGAAAATATCAAAGGAAATTTCTCTGTTTTGTTTTCACTAAAGCCTATAGACATTAGACATTCAAGCATATTTAAGTAAAGGAGCCTCAGTCTCAAAAATTTTTAATGTTGCCTGCCACATTACATCAGATTTTGAGTAATAAAACTAAAGTCACTCATTTTATTAGTTTGACGCTTTGACCCACACCAAAATTTTACTAACCATAGTAAGTACCTTAATCAATTAAGAGCCATCGTCCTCTTATATTGCATGAGTTGAAATGCCTTTAAATCAAATCCATTTTTCTAAGCAAGTACTAACAATTTAGTACTTGCAGTTTATGTTATATAAAATAGTTATTGAATTTTGATAGATAACCGGGCGAGACACTTGTGATAAGTGATAACCATTAAAAAATAGGCATTTAATATCACTGCATGTGGACGTGAGGAACTAAGCTCAAGAAAGAATTTTCCCTGTTTATTAGATACAAGAAGTGAGCTGATTTTTAAAAAATTATTCAACGATCCTTAATCAAATAAATGATTCTATGATTTAATTAAAAATTCAACTTGCAATATTGCATGAGCACAATAGAACTTGTATAAGCTTCCAGTTTCTTTATTGTACAAAATTTTCCCGTTAATTAATAGTATTATCCATCAACACTGTGATTCTATTTAACACAAAAATTACTGCTTGATTCGATAATAACTCATTTTTACTTCGCAACATTCTTCTTCACTATGTATGTACTTACTATGCAAAACCAGTAATCACGGATTTATTTTTTAAATGTAACATTATGCAAGTATAAACAGCAGCAGGTGAACAAATTTTGCGAACCAAAGCACAAACTAAAGTATGAACAATGAACACAATATCTCCTTAAATCACAAAAAAAAATCTTTAAAAAAAATTCAAGGTCTTTCTTTTTTATGCAGATTTTTAAAAAACTAAACTAGCCAAACCGAATAAGTAGCAGCATGAGCAGCAGTAGTGAGATAAAGGGAAAAACAATCTCAAATTTGACGAGCAATATTTCCATTTCGCAACAATTTAGACACGTTCTTTTCATTCTCAATCTTGTCCATATAATAACATTGTTTTTTAAAAAAAGTTCCTATTTTTAAAAGCAAGGATGCATAAAATTGGCATAATCCGATAGAAATTTAGATATTTCTATCAAAAACATTTCGCATTTTTACATTTTCAAATATATAACATATATCCTATCAGACATATAAGGTAAAAAACCTTTTCTTATATTAAAGATTAATGTTTTATAAAAACACGAACCTCCTTAAAAATAAGAAATGATCATGGTACAGGAATACCCGTGTTCGTTCTCGTTAAACTTTCTAGGCTTTTTGCTCTCATAAGGTGAGAGAAGAAATGGGAACGTTTTATTCAACAACTGAAAGAGAAATCAGCCACTCGTGCGATTTTCCACCATTGCTTTTGGACACTGAACTTTCTCTATCCCTGCTTTGTTATTGCGTATGAGATCCACGAACAGTTTAACCATGGATTCTATAACTTTACTTCGGGGTTGGCTACTGTTACAGATGTTAGAAATAACTCGTTACTGCCCTGACTCTCGCAATCTGATTTCCTGTTCATGCAACAGTTTGAACAAAGCAGAAGAGCTAGAACAGACTCAAATAGGTAAGTATTGTTTTGCGCTTTTTGTTGATAAATGAATGATGTTTGATGTTGAGTCTTGAGTGAGCAGGAGGGTTTCGTGTCTGTACTTAAGTACAACTCTATGATGATGAGCAGGAACTATACTTTATTAAATCCTTTTTAAATTAACGACTTACATTCTTTTATTTTTATTTCTCCTGCTTTATTCTCTTGTTGCTTTCTTCAATTAAAAATCCATAACAGGTACGTATCTTTATTCAACTTGTACACAGAAGACTACCACTTTTGCCTATGTCCTTTGTGTTGCCCGTGCAAGGAAACAATTTTCATTTCTGCTCCTCCATCATTATATTAAAGATTAATATAAAAATCCATAACAGGTACGTATCTTTATTCAACTTGTACACAGAAGACTACCACTTTTGCCTATGTCCTTTGTGTTGCCCGTGCAAGGAAACAATTTTCATTTCTGCTCCTCCATCAATCAGTAGTTTACTAAAACAAAATGGGAATGAATGGAATGATACAGCATAAATCATTTCAGTGTTGCTTTTATTTAATACTTGACAACTCACGATCACGATCTTTGCTGGATTATCAGATTCAGTTTTAAAATGGCACTTTCTCAGCAAAATATTTCAATTCATACGGCCATGGGTAACAATAAAGCTTGAGAGTTTGAGAGCACCGAAAACCTCTGCTGTAGGTAGATGAGTATTTTGTAGGCAAATGATTTTTTGAAAAATTGAATCTGATAAAAACGAAACACGAAAAACGGAACAGTCGAGTCTTTAAAAGTTTAAAACTAAACTAACAATTCAAACTACCTATTTAGTAGTGACAATGAGAAACATTGTTTGTAAAATAATTTTATTCACATGTCATTGATTGAATGAATCACTAAAGGAAGAACCTCTAGAGAATAGAGCATCACGTTATGTGCTCAATTAAAGATAAAAGAGAAACCTTGTGTTTTACATGTGAGCGCACATTATGCATCACAATGCACTCCCTACTCAACACAAAGTATTATGTCGTCTCTTGTCCCTTCAATTTGCTAGTCGAGTCAGAATCCAATCCAATAGTCATGCCCCATTCTTGTGTGACTTTTTTCATTCATGTATCGCAGCAGCAGCACAAATGCTCAATTATAATGTTTTATAAGTTATTGCAATTTCGAAACGGCGAATCAGTTAAGTAAAATAGTAACCAAACCACTACATATAACCATTAACAGTCCATCAATTCTTGGCTATTATAACTGACTGTGTGAGACAAATAAAGTAGAAGTGAGAAGAGTACGAAAATTGTACTCAATAAACTTCTGTTAGATGCAAACTGCAAGTCTCTACCAAAGTACGAGTAAAACTCACATACGTGAGCGAGAGAGCACTGAGTACGTTGCATTTTTACTATTTCTCTGCTGTCGTGTTTTATTCTGCTCTGGCCGATTTCTAAATGTTATGTTGTTGGATTACATAAAAACGATGCAATGATGATAAGAATGATATATGATATAGGTACTGCAATAGTAATAGTCTTAAGGAATATTATGGTTGAGTAATGTTGGGTTGTTGGGTTCAATGGGATATGATGATATACTTTTGTAAGAATAAGTAATGATTATTATCATCAGCGCTGTATCTAAAAATGAGCCTCCCCATAGCTATATACGCTGCGCACTGTTCGTTTATATATACATATTCGCAAAATGAGAACCTGCAACAGCAATAACAGCAAAGCGGCTCTTATTAATTCATTCAATATTCAATTCAATTTCTTTTGCAAAAAAGAAACTGCACACACAGCACAAGATAGTGATTATATAAAAATAAAAATTATTAAAAAATAATTCCATTTAATTTATCGATGATTGGTAATTTATATAAATAACCCGCGGCAGCGGCCTGACTTACGTAGTATAATAATAATATCCTGAAGATTTCGATTTATTAATAAGGGGTATGAATCAAAACGTATGACTCAAAATCTATTGGCACAAATTGGTATCACTTTTTTGCTATTAGCATCAAAATCTATACGACTCAAAACGTATTGGCATAAACATCTATAAAT
>JAHZNJ010002464.1:0-10996 GCA_027744475.1 Lepidocyrtus cf. sotoi NNG-2020
AGCAGCATATCGTTCACTGGTTCTGAATTCTTCAGAGTTCTTGTCATCAGTTGTGCAGTGGTCAACGTCATAACATAACCACATCAACAGTTTTTATTTTAATGCATTTAAGTTAAGTAAATGATGGGTTTTTTGGGTAAATTATGCTTATATTTTGATACCCAAAAATGATCAAATTTACAAAAGATGAAATGAGATAAAAGGGTTAGAAGAAACAAAAGGTGAATTACTTCATTTCCAGTTTAATCTAAGAGACTCCGGCATAAACATAAACATAAACGTTTGTTTGATGGGGACGATGCGATGCAATGCAATGCACACAGAACAGACACAGACAGTGAAAACACGTGCCCCTGCTGTGTTGATGATGATTATTTTTTTTCTTCTGAAAATGAAATAAAATTCTACTATTCTACGATAAAAAACTTCTTGACTAAATAACATATACTTGTTTGTGAGATGGAAATGGAATTCCAGTAAAAAAGATTGCATTGCATTGAGAAGAAGAGAAGAGAAGAAGACGGAGTCAGGTGGGATCGTTTCCATCATTTTCCACGATGGATGTAATTATGTCATTCCTGTCTGTTCTTCCTCAAAAATTCTATTTCATTTCATTTTCAAAGGAACAAGCAAGCAAGTTAGACTCAAGAAACTCATATGCATTTTATTATTGAAAATATTAAGAGTTGGAGCCATACCTGAAAGAGTAAATTTGATTTGATGAAGTTTTCTATGAAATGGGAAAGATTTAGATAGAATTAGAATTAGCAGACAAAACTGACAGAATAATATTTTTTGGTAATAATTGTTTTTATTTCAACCAATTGATTGGCTGAAAAAAAAACAGTAAAACCCTAAAAGTTTACTACATTTTGCATTATCAACAAAAAATATTAATTAAACTTGTAAAAAGTGTTGCATTGATATTGATAATTGAAAATATTGTCTTCTGAGAGAACGATCACTTAATAATCGTTCGTAGCGACATCCACAATCCAACTTTCAGGATATTTTCGGACGGACGGTTTTTCATATCCCCTTTTAATGGATGAAGCAAATCTCTGCTGCTGATGGTGAAGATCCGTTCAATTCGCTTTTCCTATTTTCCAATGCCAGTATTGTACAAGAAGGGATGTTGATGATGAGTGACTCTTTTTCAAGAGTTGCCGCATGCTAGGGTAGATGGAGAAAGTGAAGAGTTGGAGGGTTGACGCTGCTGCTATGATGCTGCTGCAGTTTCTCTTTGATCAATTCAAATGCATCATCGCTTGTTTTTGTGGTGGAGAGAAGAGATGATAATATGATGCGGTGATTTCTCGTTGGTTGTTATCATGACAGAACGTGTGTTTGGCTGGTGGTATGGTGGTCGGTCATGGTATGGTCCTTTCTTGATGATGAGTGTGATAAAATGGGAATGAAATGAGGAGTACGTTAACAGTGGTCGTGACTCACTTCGTCTCCTTTTTGAAATGAACTCTCTGTGGGAACGTTTTCCACTTCCATGAAATCTACCTCTTTGTTACTTTACCATTACCACCTTCTTTTCTCTTTCTTTATCCTTACTTCTTAATATCCGGACTCCGCAGAAGAAGGAATGTTGCGTAAGACTTTGTTGTTGTTGTTGTAAATTATAATTACAATTACAAAATCATATAATTACTGCTGCACCATTCCTCGTTTTTTTTCATAAAATCTTTTTGGTGGGACTTTTACTTCTTTGCTCATCGTCTGGAGTCTGTCTCGTGATCTTTCCCCTTTTCCTTCTTTATTGGGAATTATCGATAGATTTCTTTCTTTTTCTTCTTTCTTGTGTTCTGCCCTTAACCTCACCACACCACCTCCATCAGCCCAGATGACGACAGACGACCAGCCAGCCAACTCCTTTCGTTCTTTTCCGTAGTTTCTCCTTAAAAAATGGAAATCCTCCTTCAGAATCTGAAATCCCATGAAATAAAAAAAAACTTTTTCCTTTTTCTAAATTTCTCATCATATGGTTCGGGTTCAGTGAGGTTCACACACACGCACTTACTATTATTATTCCCTTGATTTCCTTTATTCCTTCTTTCAAGTACCCATCACGTATCATTATCAAGTACTTTACTTGCTCTCGAAAAATTCAAGTTCATCGTAAAATATCACCTTTGAAGAACTGAATCTGCTGATAATCTTGATTCGTATCTTGAACAATATCATCATTATTAAAAATTATCGTGATTTCGATCTCTCCAAAAATATGTAATTCGTGTTATTGCTCCGGAGCAGCAGAGTATTTAACTGTGCCTATTCGTGTGTGAGCTCTGCACTACAATATCCAATACAGATAATTAGAAATGGTTTCATTTTTTCTATAAAATTCGTTTTTCTAAAGAAAAAAACATTTCATCGTATTCGTATTAGATAACCCAGCTTTTGTAAAACTCCGATGTTTATTATAAATTACTATTCTCCGAATAATTGTCCAGCAATTTTTTAATTTTAGAAATTTTAAGTGCACCAGTCATTATCACTAGAGCACTACACGCTTTAAAAAATATGATGCATTTTTTTACAAGAAAATCTAAGGCAATAAAGTGGAAACAATAGATCCCAATTTCTTTGTCGTGTTCTTGTATCTTATCGTCCAATTTTAGATTATTTTGTTTTTGTTTTTTTTATATTTTTTCGTGTTGATTTTTCATCTAATCTCCAATCATGACTATCAGCATCGTTGTTCGTTCTTTCGTTTTGTTACCATCATCATACCCCAAACAACCTGACATGAACCAAACGTGCATGTTGCCCTCACTGCTACTACTTTTCCAAAAGCTCCATCTTGTTCTGTTCTTCTCTCACTGGTTAAATAAAAATATGTAGGTTCGCATTCAATTCCACTTTATTTGCTACCATCTCGGAAGAAAACAAGCTTTTGCTCGTTGTTGATTTGATCAACGGAGGTGTGTGTGGTGGTGTGTAGTAATGCATGCATGCATGCACCATGCCAGCTCCACTTCTTCAATTTAGACGAAAACAGAAGAAAAGGAAAGAAAAGAGTCAACTTTTTTTCAACCCATTCTTTAAGTGTTACGTAGGTACAGAGACAGCATAAGAAGGAGAAGAAGAAGAAGAAGGCTGCTGCTGAAATGTTTAGAGTTGGAGTTGGAAGAATAATAAAATAAGAATTTTTTACATGGACAGTGTAAAAGAAGAGTTTTTCTCTCTCTTCTTCTCTCTCTCTCTAATGAAACCTAATTATATGCTTTAATTGCTCAGGTATGCTGTCGAGGTAAAAAAAACTGAGATAGGCCTTGGTTTTTTTCTATCTATTTTTCTTGCATGTGTTAACTGGAAAGTGAGATTGGAGATTATGAAGAAGAAAAAGATCTCCAGCAGCAGCAGAGAACAGAATGATTTTTCTTCCTCCGTCCATTTTCCTTCACTGATGCACTGCCGGTGTTATCATCGAAGCATTATCGTCGTTTCTTTTTTAAAAAGAATATATTTTTTATTCTTTTGGTCAGTTTAGAGAGATGTTTGTAAAGTAATAATGTTCTTCTTCTTCCATCCAGCTTATTAAAAACTTTGCTACTACTTCTGGTTTTTACTTATTGTCCGTTTTTGTTGTTGTCCAGAAAAGATATCGCTACAGCATCAGCGTCATCGTTGCATATCATTATGAAAATTAGTAAATGGAGTGGCTGGACGCAAAGGCTTAGGCAGACTCTGATAAAAAGGACACAACAGCAGTGTACGTAACAAAGGGACTATTATGGGAAGCTGGAAAGTGGGAATTATTATTTTTTCTTCTAAGAAGTTTATGTAGACAGAAGAAGAGATATGAAATTAGTCAAAGTGGACCGACGACGACAAACAAATTGGTTATAATTATGCCAATTAGCTTATAATAATTTTCTTTACTACAAAAATTTTTTTTAGTTTCTTTCATCAGATATTTATCATCTCGTAAATTCAGAGTTAAAAGGGAAGGCGACAAAATTTGATAGCCTTTTTTCTTTGATGAGATTGTGCCGTGGTTGCGGTTTAGTGACCAGTTCAAGTGACGGCTCTATTTACTTTTGCATACCGCTTTTCTATATTATGCTGATGTGTAAATATTGTGATGGAAAAAATGTAAAACGTAATTTATCAATTCTAAAATTAAAAAAATGTTGCGTAAATGCTAAGTTGGAGTGACCAACGGTCAAACCAGTAAAATGCATTTGCAATTGAATATGAAGTGAAGTGACGCTTGGCTTGTCCCCTATCACCACTTCTCATCTTCCCATCTCATGCATGGCCGGTTTCATAAATACAATGAAAATTTCATGTAGTAACCCGATACAAATAATGAAATTGTTTAGATATGATAATATTATTGATAATCAGCTCAGAAAATTAAAATGCTTCGGTTACATTTACATTTTACAAATTCTCTCACCACCACCGCACCACCGGTTTTGTCTCCTTATGCCCCAATATTAATGGCAACGTTTGTAAATAATTTCATTATTCATCCCGTTCCCGTTTTTATCTTTTAGAGCGCATCATCAGAATAACTATAAACATTAAATTTATAAGTGTTGTTAAGAAAAATATTAATAAAAATGCAATGACAAAGAAAGATGCGATGCTGCTAGGTAGAGTGCTGAGCTATCTTCTTCAACACCAACCACCAGCACCACCCAAATCTAATTCCAATGCAAATCAGGAGTTGTTGTTGGTGTTGGCAAGCGAATCGAAGTGAACTGAACAGAAAAAGAAGAGCGTGTAAAAAGGGAAGATTATACAGATATGAACTTGAAGTATTTGATTATTGAAATGATAAAGTAGGAAGCAATTAGTATCACACTCACACTTACGTATTATCTCTAACTCTTTCTCTATTTTTCTCTTAGAAAATAAATCTTTCCACAATTATAAATCGAGACAGTTCAAGTCCATCTCCTTCTATTGTCTTCCTTAATCCGAGAAATGCCGTGGCTAATCACAATAATAATTTACCTCTACTTTACTTTCGTAATAATAATTTTGCGTACTACTAATAAGTAGAAAGGCGCGCACGCATTTTATTCCATTGTCGTTTTTTGTGTGTATTTCTCTCAAATTAAGAGTGCATATCATTTGCAGCATCGTCATCATCACAGAAAAAATGTGATTTATGAAATTATTCTTTTCTTTTCCAACAATGCAAAACTTGGAAGAAAAAAAATATTAACAGTCTTCCCGACAAAGCCTCTCAGAGTGTAACAATAAATACCGCTGCTGCTGTTATGTTGTTGCTGCTGAGCCATTCTTATTTTTTTCTTCTCTTAAATCTGACTATGAAATTATGAATATCTGACTGACGCTAACAAAAAATTAATATTCAAGCCATTTTTACGTTACCCGCTAAATACACCTTTTTATACGCTTTTAATTACTCTCACATCACATCAGCAGCAGCGCAGCAGCAGTAGAAAAAATTACACAAACATATTTCCTTCCTATCTTATATTGCTTTGCTTGGCTTGTCATAATCCTTTCCTTCGTATTCTTACAATTGAAGGAAAGAAAGACAGAAAGATCCGTCGGTTGAGTCGGAATCTTGTTGTTAATTTATGCAAATTGAAATGATGATGATCACTTTGTTGCTCTGTGTGTGTGTGTTTGTTGGTGAAGAAGAAAAACGAAGGAGTTCGCATTTTGTGTAAGAGTCGGCTTGTGCTCTGCTGCTCTTTCTCTGTTTTACTTGAAAGATGGAGGAATTGTTTAGTTTAGTAAGAAAAAGAAGATGGATTGCTGTTTCAGTGCAGTGTTTTTGTGGCGTTATGCCATGCCTGCTTACTTAAGTAAGCTTTTAAGCTTCTGCCACCACAACAGCCACCATTTAAAAACATACACACGCCATCGCTTTGCCATGCCATGCCATGATGATGATGATGATTATGATGGCCATAATAATATTACTACTAACCACCACCGACGTGTGTCATTTGAAGAAAATGGTCAGTTTAAATAAGAAGATGCTTACTCATCTTCATATCAAGAGTAATCACTGCCGTTGATGCTGCTGCTGCTACTCCTCAAGAAAAAATATTGTTTTGCAATGAGGACGATAATGATTAGGTGGATGATGATGATGATGATGATGCTGTGATGAGATATGCGATGATCCTCCTGAAAAACAGTTGCAGAAGATGATGATGAGGCTTGTCAGTTGAAATGGAAATATGAAGAAGAGGAAGAAAAAAATAACATCATCCACCAAAAAACACTGCAGTAGTAGTAAGCAAATGATAGAGTGAAGAAGGGGCCCATCTCTCTTCTTCTACTCCTTCTCCTTTTTCTGTGCCGGTTGGTCTGGCAAGACGATGAAGAAGAAAAAATCATTTCATCTGTCAGGGCTCTCTCTTCGAGAAAGATATGCGATGATCCTCCTGAAAAACAGTTGCAGAAGATGATGATGAGGCTTGTCAGTTGGAAATATGAAGAAGAAGTAGAAAAAAATAATATCATCCACCAAAAAACACTGCAGTAGTAGTAAGTAAATGATAGAGTGAAGAAGGGGCCCATCTCTTCTTCTACTCCTTCTCCTTTTTCTGTGCCGGTTGGTCTGGCAAGACGATGAAGAAGAAAAAATCATTTCATCTGTCAGGAGTCAGGACTCTCTCTTCGAGAAGTGAAATGAGATAGAAAAAAAGTGGTAATTCATCATTTACAATGTTATTAAATGGATTTAACTGAAGAGGAGGAAGAAGAAGGCGAAGAAGAAGTTAAGTAAGAAAGAGAGTTTGCTGCTGATGAAGAATTTTTTGTAATTGGGTTTTGTTCTTAAAAGCAGTTTGATGTATGTATTCGTATATAGGTTGATTTAAAACTAGTAAAAGGTAATGTTCATAGCTTCATCATCATCTCATTTCGTAATAATCATCATCTTTCATGACATGGGATTAGGATGATCAGGTAGATGGAAGTAAAAGAAAAAAAATTATCATTCTTTTGGGTGCGGGTGGGTAGGAAATTCTCCAAGAATAAGCAAGAAGTAGAGAGCCACCTGTACCTCTTGTAAGACAAAATGGTTTCTATATTTTTTTTCTTTCTGGAATGCAGTCTCACAAGAAAAAAAATCATCTCCTTTCACTGTTGACTGAAATGTAATTAATGGTGCTGGATTGGTTATAAAGAGTGTACAGTGGTAATTAACCTGGAAAAAGTACTTCTCAGGCGTTACAAATGTTAAAATGGAATGGCTGGAATGGAAATTAAAATTTTTTCAAGAAGGTGAAATGAAAATGGAGACATTTTTAATAAAGTTGAAGGCATATAAAAGATTTTAGATAAATGAGTCAGTCGCAGGGCTCATTTGCTCACTTATGCTTGCAACGCAACACACCTATGCAAATGCAAGAAACAGTTTCTTAAATTTAAAACAAACAAGCAAGAATACCGACTTGAATTGAAAGATGTCGGATATTATGTAAAATAAGCAAAGTGTTTATGCAAAACTGGCGGATCTTCCGCTTTCAATAGAAAGAAAGGGTTTGACAGTGACAGTCACATCAAAAGAGGCATCCGCTCTCAGAAGCGTTGCTGCTTGCTCCTTTCCTGTTTGACGTACGCTTTACATTATGGCTCGGGACAGGAGAGACAAACAAAACTCTTTTTTCCGAATGATTGATTAACATTTTTTATGATTATTCAAATGTTTGAATGATGAAGTATGGTCACTTCTTTCATTTGCTTGTTTTGCATATTATGCATATTCTGTAGGTAAGCTTTTATTACGGAAGATGAGAAGCTTTTTCTTCTTCATCATCTTCTTCTTTCGGATTCATAAAATAAATTAGCTCGTTAGTACGCAGACTGAGGGAAGACTCGCTTCATTATTGATTTTTTTTCAATGAAGAGAAAAAAGAATTATCGATTATGGAGTGGAGTGGCACACGACAATATTTAATTCCATTTTTAAAATACGCGCAGGTTTTAATTGCAAATCTATTCTGTTTGAAGAAGACATTCAAAAAGAAGAAAAATTGATTAGATAGGATGGTTAGATTGAATGAATGAATCGCTTCTGCTGCTGATATTATTTTAGGAAATTGATATGGGAGCGGTAGTAGTGATGGGTAATGGGCAAGGCAAGCCCAACTTGTTATAATTGCTGCCACAAATGCTTATTCAGAAGAGGGTGAGCATTGAACCGGTGTGTGGCATGGACCCTGATTTTCTGGTGGCATTTTGCATTCCTGTAAGCAAAAATGCATTTTGTATTATTATCGAAGGAAAATAAAAATCAGGTGCAACATTTTTTATTTATTTAATTTTTTTAACCGAGAGGTTTGTGATTTTATCATCAAACAAATTCTGCCACCTTTGAATAATACTGTGTGTTTTCCAAGTCATTTCGCCTTTGTCGTCGTCCTCTTCAAATATATTTTGTTTCTGTTTGAAAATTTAGAATTATTGAGATAAGCGTAATAGAACACCTCCAGTTCATGTAATTGATTGCGAGATAGCACGAAACAAAAACAAGGCTATTAAAATAAGAAAGAAAAGAGCTTCAGAAAGGGAAAGAGAGAAAGAAAAATAATAAAAATGGAAAATATCTTCATTTTTGAAGAAGTGATGAGAGACAGACGGAATTTTAAAGAGGTCGGGGAGTCGGAACTCGTCCTATTCATGTTACGTTACGTACGATGATGTCCCATCATCATCAACAACTGCAACAACATCAAAACATTTTATTATATTTACTACATTACTTACATTCATCCTTCTCATTATCATTCTTCTTCTTCCCTTCCCCAAAAAACCGAATCGAGCATAGCTCAAGAAATATTTTTAAATGACAAGTAAAACAACAACGTTTAAAATAATTACAATCATATCACTTAATTTTTGCGGAGAAATGAAACGAGTTGGGTGAATGTGATGAAGTCGGATGAAGTTTCAAGAAATAATATGAAAAAGAGAGAGAGAGAGGGAGCGAAAGAGTGAAAGCATTTTATTTCATGATGATGACGAGGATGCAATGATTATAATGGAAAATGATGGAAATGTTCAAACGTACTTGTCTTTCTTCTTCTCGTTTAGTTCACTTCTCCATTCTCTTTTTCTCTACCCGAAACTCTAGTAAATGGACCGACTTACATGACACCACCATACATACCACTGCAAACTGCAAAGTTGTATGCAAACTGGCTCTTGTTTTTCTCTGTGTTTTACCAGTTTTACAATCTGCATGTAACAATAAGCCAGGGCAATAATAATAAAAACGGATATTAACTTGTCACACGACACGTATTCTTCTTCTCTGCTCTTTTTGCTCTCTCTCTCTTTCTCTCTCGCAACATTTTCTAACTCAAGTGAAATGAGAAAAACAAAGTTGAACTCGATATCAACAAAAGCTTTTGTCTTTGTTTCTGTAAACTTCTTCTCTTTTGTGATGACTTTTGTAAAAAAAGAGAGAAGAGCAAAACTGGTCCTATTTCAGAAGAAGAAGAAGATGAAGAACAAGCTTGCAAAGAGAGAGATTGAAGAGCTGGTATAATTTTTTTGTTTTGTTTATTTTAAATTGAAAAGTTTTTTTTTTAATTTTTGCATATATCGAATTTATGCAAGTCTGCTTGCATCCTATTCCACTTCTACTACTAAAAATGAATGAGGACGTGCTCGAGTTATATTGGTTTAGGTTTTTTCTTCTATTGTATCAAATAGAGAGAAGATAATAGAGTCACAGTCACGAGAGCGAGCGAGCTTAACAGATAAAATTGTTTTCTCATTCCAGTATGCTAAATAGTTATTTGTGTATGCATTCGATTTATGTAAATGATCTGTTTTTGTTGTGATTTTCAATTATTATTGTCATTATGGATGATTCTATTTGCTGCAATAATCTGTTGCGTTGTTGTTGAAGCCTTAAGAAAAAAAGAGGAACAATTTAAAGAGCGTGTGCTGAGAGCTGAGGTGAGCAGCACACAAGAGGATTCACAAACTTGATAAAAAAAAGTTTACACAATTTTTTTTACTCTTCACCTAACCTTTTGGCACTCATTGTTAGTCCGTTTCGTGCTCACAGCTAATAAAAATGACCGTACAGGTGAGTGTTTTGATTTACTTTTATTTATTTCTGCTTTTATGGCAAAAATATATTTTAGTTTGAAGTTCTTTACGCGCAGACGGAAACTTTTTAAGGACAAAGATTTCCTTTCTTTTTCTTTTGTAATTTTAAAGTTTTGGTTTTAGAGTGTTTAGCTTTAATTTGTAATTTTGTCAATAAATTTGATATTCCAAAGAAGTTTTTTTTAAAAAAAAAATCCTTGAAATGCCAGAAAAAATCTTTTTTTTCTATAATACATTTTGCATTTACTAGAAATCTAATGAGATTTGGTGCAAATTGTAAATTGTATTACTAATTTGGATTTTATGAAAGGAAAATGTGTAACCGTCACATTTTTAGTTTCTTGCTCTTCAACTAAAACGATTCCATAGTGGTCCAACAACAAAGAAACAGAACCAACAAATCCAATCCAAATTTGATCTTTCCCTAAATGGTGGAATTGGATGTTGTGTGTGGAATAATCATAATCATAATGATGATGCGCAAGCATAGTCATATTCTCACTCTATAATCAAACAAAATCATGATGATCATCATGGGAAACCGTTCTCTCCCTAATCACAAAATACCTAATCCATTTCTTTCTCTGATACCTTTTAAAGTTTTCAATCATTTGCATCCACAACACACAATAAAGATTATACGTACCTATGTATTTTTCTTCTATAAAATAGTCAAGGTACTTATCAACATTATTACGATAAAAATTCATTAAAAACCCTAAACAAATCTTTTGATGGAGAAAAGAAGGATCATCATCATCATCATCATCATAACATGATCACTACTATCTCAATTCACTCCCTCATTATTACATATTTTCACCCAATAATCCACCAAAAAAACACAAACAACAACAGCAACAGAAAAAGGGTTATCTTTCTTTTTCTTTCTTTTCCAAAAAATACTTTTAAACCAGGC